>PVJC01004340.1:0-64498 GCA_004026665.1 Murina feae
TCTTCCTCTTCCTCTTCCTCTTCCTCTTCCTCTTCCTCTTCTTAAAGAATATCATTCAACATTTCATGTAGTACTGGTTTGGTGGTGATGAATTCCCTTTGCTTTTTCTAATCTGTCAAGCTCTTTTTTGACCTTCAATTCTAAATGATAGCTTTGCTGGGCAGAGTAATCTTGGCTGTAGGTCCTTGATATTCATCACTTTAAATATTTTTTGCCACTCCCTCTGGCCTGCAAAGTTTCTGTTGAGAAATCAGCTGACAGTCATATGGGTACTCCCTTGTAGGTAACTAACAGCTTTTCTCTTGCTGCTCTTAATATTCTCTCTTTGTCTTTTGCCCTTGGCATTTTAATTAGGATGTGTCTTGGTGTGGGCCTCTTTGGGTTCCTCTTATTTGGGAGTCTCTGCGCTTCCTGGACTTGTAAGTCTATTTCTTTCACCAGGTAGGGAAAGTTTTCTGTCATTATTTCTTCAAATCGGTTTTCAATATCTTGCTCTCTCTCTTCTCCTTCAGGCACCCCTGTAATGCAAATATTGGTGTGCTTGAAGTTGTCCCAGAAGCTCCTTACACTATCTTCATATTTTTGGATTCTTTTTTTTGATCTTCTGATTTTTGCTTCCTCATATTACAAATTGTTGATTTGATTCTCAGAACCCTCTACTCTACTGTTGAATCTCTGTAAATTATTTTTTTTTATTTCAGTTGTTAGTGTATGCTTAATTTTTGATTGGTCCTTTTTCAGGTCTTTGACATTCTCACTAAGATCCTTGAAAGTTTCAAGATCTTTGAATAATCTTATAACC
This sequence comes from Murina feae, assembly GCA_004026665.1. Lineage (NCBI taxonomy): Eukaryota > Metazoa > Chordata > Mammalia > Chiroptera > Vespertilionidae > Murina > Murina feae. The sequence goes on from PVJC01004340.1 coordinate 803, forward strand.
ATGATTTTTAAATCTGTGTCCAATAGTTTGCTTGCTTCCATTTCTTTCATTTGTGACATGTTTCTTTATCTTCACATTTTGGCTGCTTCCTTGTGTTTGTTTCTATGTATTAGATAGAGCTGCTATTTCTCCTGGAATTGGTAGAGTGGCTTTGTGTAGTAGGTGTCCTTTAGGGCACAGTGGCTCATCCTCCCCAATCACCTGAGCTAGGTACTCTAGGTGTGCCCCTGTGTGGCTGTGTGCACAGGCTTGTAGTTGAGCCTTGATTGCTGTTGACCTCCAGGCCATTGGTTGTGAGGACCCGCTGTCTACAGTGGAAGAGCTGCTGTGCAGGAAACATCCCTATGGAGCAGGACTTGCTTCAGTGGGGCTTTGGTGTTCATTGAGTCTGCCTCTTGAGTGTGTCACTGGTGGATGTGTAGAGTTGTAATCTGCTATGATTTGAAGCTATTTATTGGGTGCACTGGCTCTAGGGCCTCCTGGGAGGTGCAATGTCAGCCACTGCCTGAGACCAACTGTTAGGAGCTACAGAAGGAACTGCAGACAGCTGTTTGCTATTTGTATTGGGCTTAGAGATGCCCAAGTGAGGTCCAGCTGTGAAGCAAGGCAGGCTGGTGCTAGTGCCAGGTGTTAGGCCTTTTATTGATAGGTTTGGGGCACACTTTCACAAGCTGCAGCTTGTTTGAGAGATTTTAGCAAAGTCTGAAGCTTGAGCCAGGACAGGCCATTCACATGGAAAAGCTGCTGCCAACAGCTTGGGTGGGGCTGGAAATTGGATGGGGTGGGGTCCCAGTGCAGAGCAAATAGTGTGCTACAGACTGATGGAGACTCAGATACGGCTGCCAGTCAGCCCTGCAATAGGAAAGGCCCCAGCACAAGAACAATGACCCCCACAAACACGCCTGTCTTAGAGAAAGCTGACCCCAAGTTCCTGCCAAAATGCCAAACAGTTCCTCCCCATATGTGTCTGGGTCCCCCAAAGCCACCCAGTGCTGGAAGTCTGTGTAAGTTCATGCACCAGCCCTTTAAATAAAACATCTGGGTCTCCAGTATCTTTGTGTCACTCAGTCACAATTCCCACTGGTTTTTACAACCCTTAGTTGAGGAGACTTCTCTTTTCAGCTCTGGAACACTGGCCTGGAGGTCTGGTGTGGAGCTGAAACCCCTTGCTCCTCATGGGTGGCCTCCACAAAGATATCTCTCTCCTGATTAAAGAAAATGGCACACATGGGTGTCAGATCAGCCCATTCTGCACCTCCATCCCTCCTACCAGTCTCAGTGTGTTTGCTTTTTTTTTTTTATGGAGAGGAAGGGAGAGGGATAGAGAGTTAGAAACATTGATGAGAGAGAAACATCGATCAGCTGCCTCCGGCACACCTCCTACTGGGAATGTACCCACAACCAAGGTACATGCCCTTGACCAGAATCGAACCTGGGACCTTTCAGTCCACAGGCTGATGCTCCATCCACTGAGCCAAATGGGTCAGGGCTGCTTTCTTTTTTACTTCTCTAGTTGTAGCATTTCCATTAATCCAGCTTTCAGGCAGTTCTGAGTGATGATTGTTCTGCATTTTAGTTGTAATTTTGATGTGGTTGTGGGAGGCAGTGAGCACAGGCATTTACCTATGCTGCCATCTTGTTTCTCATCCCCTTTGTGATTTTCTGTTTCTTTGTTTGTTTGTTTGTTTGTTTGTTTTTCCCCATTGACCCCTCCTCCCCTCACTTGCTCCTCCCAAGCCTTTGCCACACTATTGTCTGTGTCTATGGGCTATGCATATCTTATATAATCCTATATAATAAAAGCCTAATATGCTAAGTGTCCAATCATCCAGTTGGTCATTCAACCAATCAAAGCGCAACATGCGAATGATATGCTAAGACCACTTAACTGCTCACTATGATGTGCACTGACCACCAGGGGGCAGATGCTCTGACTGGTAGGTTAGCTTGCTGCTGGAGGTCTGCCTGAGGAAGACTGAGTGAGATGGGCTGGACACACCCTCCTGTGGTCCCTCCTCAGCTGGCCAACCTCTCATGTCCCTCCCTGGCCCTGAATAATCATGCACCAGTGGGGTCCCTCGGCCTGACCTGTGCCCTTTTGCAATCCGAGACCTCTCAGGGGATGTCGGAGAGCTGGTTTTGGCCTGATCCTACAGGCCAGGCCAAGGGACCCCACTGGTGCACAAATTCACACACCAGGCCTCTAGTATGCATATAAATTCCCCAGTTTATATCTCCCCCCACCCCTCTTACCTCCACCTTCCCTCTGAAATTCATCTGTGTGTTCATGAACCAGCAACCTTTTGGTGCACCAGACAACACTCAACCAACTGAGCCACACTGGCCAGGGCATTAAAATACTAGTTTTTTAAGCTCCTGATTATGTGGGATCATTTTGGCTGAGGTGAGCCTAGCAGTTCTTCTCTTAGTCTCATCTGGGCTCACTCCCATGAAGGATCAGGTGCAGTCAACTAGTGGGGTGCTGGGGATGATTGGTCTAGGGTGGCCATCCTCACATTTATGGATAGATGGCAATTGGTATAGATGGCTGGGATGATGGTTTTGACAGGACCATGTTTCTTCAGCAGGCCAGCTCAAGCTTATTCACATGGTAGTGCTTGGGGTTCTCAAGACCCGCAAGAGAGGACAAGTATCAAAGTGAAAAAGCAATTTTAAGTCTCTGCTTTTATCACATTTGCTATTGTCCAGTAGTCAAAACAAGTCAATGGTTAGGGCTAGGATTAATGTGTGCAAATGAAAGGAGTTATGGAGGCCATTTTAACAAGCAATCTACCAAACATGGTATCTAGGATGTTACAAAGATGCCAGCAGTCCCCAACAGAAGTAGAAAAAAGCTTGTATTTGAGAGTGTTCTACAGTTGTGATCTCGTCAAATGGCCTTTATTTCCAGCATGAAACCAGATGGGAGATAGTTAATGCTAACAGTATCTTAGACCTTGGGCCATTCCTCCAGTAACTAAAAAGCTGTCCTATGAATAGGTGCCTTTTTTTCAAATTTCATATATCACAGAAAATTATGAAGATAGTACTTTAACTAAATTCATATTTCAAAATCCAAGTAAGAGACATTAAAGACTTGAAGAATCCCTGACATGCCTCTTAGATGCCTTCTCAGATGATGTGGGCTGTGGAAAGGAAAGAAATAAAATAGAAAAAGTTAATGGTTAAGAAAATGGTTTCTTTGGAGTTCTACTTTAGTACTGTTGGACACATGGTTAAAGGAAGGTCCCTAGTGTTCAAATGCTTCTTGCTGTACAAAAAGAATACTTAAGGTCAAATTGCCAAGGATGTCCCATCTCACCACTCATTTTCAACACTATACTGGAAGTCTTAGCTTATGCAATAAGAGAAGAAAAGGAAATAAAAGGTATACAGATAGAAAAGAAAGAAAACTCTCTTTGCTCATAGGTGACATAATTGTCTATTTAGAAAATCCAAAAGAATCAATAAAAAAAATCTTCTTGAATTAATAATTAATTATAGCAATATTGGATAGAAGGTTAATATACAACAGATCAAATTATAAGTCCAAATGTTGTATCTTTTGATCATATCACTGCCTAATAATGAAGTCAAGTATATTTATTATGTTTCCCCTTCTCAAGAAAATTTCATCCTAATAGCTTTCATTACTAGAATGTGTTCAAGAAGAAAAATACTTTTTCTAAAATTGAGGGACTATTGATGAAATAAAAAAAAGGAATAATCCTAGAAGAACACCAGCAATCCTGAGCATGACCTACTAGGCCACATCCTGCTAACTACCCCCAGCCTCACTCTCCCCTGCGTCCCCTTGCTTTACTCTCTCTGCTCCATCAACATTGAACTTCCTTCTTCCCCAGAGCTCTAGAATCTACTTTTCTACAGCCTGGAAGACTCTCTCAAATTCCTCATGTAATTAGTGAGTATTCATCTTTCAGATCTCAATGCCAGCATTAGTTCCTCCAGGAAGTCATCCTTAAAAACCCTGACCAGATCTATGTTGTGGTTATACACAGCACTTACTGCAGTTTTACTTGCAATTAATAAAAATAGCCAACATTTAATTAGTATGCACTCTGTGCTGGAGCTGTTCTAAGAACTTCATGGGTATCTACTCATTTGATTTTCTCAAGGCGCAGAAAGTGAAAGTTGCTCAAGATTACACAGCTGGTAAGTGGTACAGGTTGGACACAAACCCTGTCAGAGCTGACATCTTAATCATTCTGCTCTTCTCTCTCCCTCTGAAGTAATAATACGAATTTCTCCTACCAGGTAGTGATCCCCTCAATGGCAGATATTCACTGTTATTAACTGAATTGTGACCCCCTCCACCACCAATTCATATGTTGAAGTTCTAACCTTCAATGTCAATGCATTTGGAGATAAGGCCTTTAAGAAGGAAATCAAGGTTGAAATGAAGTCATAAGGATAGGGTCCTAATCCAATAGAACTGGTGTCCTTATGTCTTAGCCCTTTTGGGGTGCTATATAGAATACCATAGACTGGGTACTTATAAACAACAGAATTTTATTGCACACAGTTCTGGAAACTGAGACATCCAAGATAAAGGCTCTAGCAGACTTGGGATCTGATGAGGATCTGCTTTCTGGTTTATAGAAGGCTGTCTTCTCACTGTAACATATGGTATAAGTGGCTTCTTTTATAAGGGCACTAATCCATTCATTAAGACCCCACTCTTGTGACCTAATTACCTCCCAAAGGTTCCATTTCCTAATAGTAGCACATTGGGCATTAGGATTTTAACACATGAATTTGGGAGAGAGGCAAACATTCATTCTCTAGCACCTTATAGGAAGAGGAAGAGACACCAGGAGTGTGCGTGCACAGAGTAAAGGTCATGTGAGGACAAACTGAGAAGGCAGCCATCTGCAAGCCAAGGAGAGAGGCCTCAGGATAAAACAACCCTACTAGCACCTTGATCTTGGACTTCCAGCCTCCAGAATTGTGAGAAATTAATTTCTGTTGTTTAAGCCACCCAGTCTGTGGTATCTTTGTTATGTCAGCCATAGCAGATTAATACATTATCTCTTCTTGCTTGCCATTATATATTTTGTACTAAGCACCATGTCTAGCATATAGTAAGTACTCCAAAAATATATACTCAGGTGTCACCATCTTTTCTGAAAAGTCTTCCCTCACCCTTTTCCACTTCTTCCCCCGGTTTAAGTGCCCCTTCTGGATTTCAGTTGCTATATTTTTCATTTGGTTCTGGAAGGATAATTTCTTTCTAAAAGGTAATCTTTGGCCCTGGCCAGGTACCTCACTTGGTTAGAGCATCATTCCTATATACCAATGTTGCAGATTCGATCCCCAGTCAGGGTATTACAGGAGTCAGCCAATGAATGCATAAATAAGTAGAACAACAAATTGATTTTTTTCACTTTCTCCCTCTCCCCCTTCTTCTCTCTCTAAAATCAATAAGAATCGCTTAAAAGGTTTAGGTAGCCCAGCTGGTGTGGCTTAGTGGTTGAGCATTGAACCATGAACCAGGAGGTCACTAGTTCAATTCCCAGCCAGGGCACATGCCCAGGTTGCAGGCTGGATCCCCAATAGCAGGCATGCAGGAGGCAGCCAATCCGTTTCTCTCTCATTGATATTTCTATCTCTCCCTTCCTTTACTCTCTCTCAAATCAACAAAAACATATTTTTTAAACAAGCAATTTTTTAAACAAACAATTTATCTTTGAATTTAAAGATTTCAAGTGGGCTAGTCTTCTCCAGGGCTCAGCATAGATGGCAAATGCTGACAGAGTTTAATACTTGAGTGAATGCAAGTCTGCTGACTCTTACACATGAGCGCTGGGTAGGGAGTGAGTAAGAAGACTTGAGTTCTAAGCTATATGAGCCTCGAAAGTAATTATGGCCTTGGGTTTATATGGAAATCAAAGCTTGGAGAAAGTCCTTTATGTTCAAAAAGAATAGGGTCATTTTTCTGTCTGTTAGGAATACTTGTGCAGTTGAGTGGAACTCCTGAGCCTTAGTCATCTGCCTGGCTCCAGTCAGACTTCTTGCTGTACTTTGAACATACTAAGTTCACTCCTGTCTCAGGGTCTTTGCACTTGCTATCTCTTCTAGGAGTACACTTCCTCCAGACTTTTCTATGGCAAATATATGGCCTTAATTTTTAGTGTCTACACCATAGTCAAATCAGGTGGTGGTGACTGTGAGGAAGCAACTCAGTTTCAGGGCATTGGGGGCAGAGATGCTATAGTTCTATTAGTTCATTTAATCTTTTCAGTAGCCTTGGTAGGTATTTACTATCATTATCCCCATTTTACAGATAAGAAAATTGAGACCAAGAGAGGTTAAGTAACTTGCCAAAGGTCTCACAACTATATTTTAAAAAATATTTTTAGTGATTTCAAAGAGGAAGAGAGAGGGAGAGAGACAGAAACATCAATAACGAGAATCATTGATTAGCTGCCTCTTGTATGTCCCGCACTGGGGATTAAGTCCACAACCCAGGCATGTGCCATGACCAGAAATCAAACCCTGATCTCCTGGTTCCTAGGTTGACACTCAACCACAGAGCAACACTAGCCGGGTAGGTCTCACAACTAAGTAGCAGGAATAGGATAATAATCCAGGAAGTTTTGGATCTAGTGTACAGCTTCTTTTTTTTTCAATATATATTTTATTAATTTTTTTAGAGAGGGAGGGAGAGGGATAGAGAGAGAAACATCAATCAGCTGCCTCCCACACACCCCTATTGGTACATGCTCTTGACCGGAATGGAACCCAGGACCCTTTAGTCTGCAGGCCAATGCTCTATTCACTGAGCCAAACCAGTTGGGGCTAGTGTACAGCTTCTTAACTACAAGGCTCTCTGCTTCTTGATGCATATTAAAACTTATTTAGCTCTAGCTGGTTTGGCTCAGTGGATAGAGCACTGGTGTGTGGACTGAAGGGTCCTGGTTTCCATTCCAGTCAAGGGCACAGGTCCGTGTTGCAGTCTTGATCCCCAGTAGGGAGAGTCCAGGAGGCAGCTGGTCAATGATTCTCTCTCATCATTCATGTTTCTATCTCTCTCTCCCCCTCTCCCTTCTTCCCTGAATTTAATTTTAAAACATTTAAAATTTTAAACATAAGGTCTGGCACAGGGTAGTTACACAGTAAGCAATAGTTATTTGTCTGCTGTTCTCAAACATTTGACTCTCCTTATCTTACAATCCAACACTCAGAATGAAGTCAATGTTACACCCAGATGTCGTGATCCCCAAAGACCACTTAGGGAGCCCGAGACCGATGCAAAAACATACAGAGCCTTTAATCAAGCTAGCTTGAGTTCCTGCCCCACACATGCTCACCATGAAGTGGCAGAGTGGAGGGGAGAGATCACGAGTTTCAGGAAAACAAAGGATTTATAGGGCCGGAAGTAGTGGGTGGGGTAACGTGTGTGTAGCCCCTGTTGATTGGTCGAGGGAAGGGCCAGGGTTTGGTTGCACAGGGGGCAGGATGCAGTTAGACTTGGGTCATTTCTTCTGCATCCCCATTGGCCAATTTTCAGTCTTGCACCACCCTTTCAGTCAACAGCCCTTCCTACTCCTCCTTGCCAGAGCCCAGGGTCCCTCATTTCATCTTCTCATGCATGCACATCCTGGGTAGCTGGATTTCAGGGTTTTAGAGTAAGGCTCTCTAGGTTCTCATCCACAGTTTCTACCATTCACTAGCTCTGTAAACAAAGAAATGTTATATCCCTCCCTGGGTCATAGTTTCCTCACTTGTAAAATGCAAATGCTTTCTGCCTTGTCTGGCCCATAGGAAGTGGTAGCAATTATGAGTAGGGCTTCACAATGAGAAGTTCCCAATGGTCCTAAGGCTGTAAAATACACTCCCAAATACCTGAGTCAAAGTTGGAACCAGATGAACTCATTGTTTGCAGACAAGGCTGGCTGTATGGCAAGACCTCTCACCTGATCCAACCCAGGTTCTATCTACCAGACAAGTATTTCCTGAAGGCAGTGTGGTTCAGGGCACAATCTCGTGGGTCTGATAGACCTATGTCTGAATTTCAGTTTTGATATTTCCTGAGAGCCTCATTATCTTCGTCTGTGAAGTAGGAAAGGAACAGAGCAAGGAGTGGTTAAATATGTGGGTTTGAATTCAGAAGGTTATGTATCATTCTATTCCTTGCTCTGCCGAGGACCAGCTATATAAGCTGAGTGTCTTCACTTCCTTGCACCTTGGTTGTCTGTTTCAATGGGTTTTGTCATCATTCCTCTTCCTAGGCTGATTGAGGGTTGCCCAGGACCATGTGTGCCCACACTGTGGACACTGTAGCTGTTAGGATGGTATGCAATGTATAACAATGGTTAGGAAATTAGGTTGTAAGTCAGAGTGCAACAGACCTAATTCAAATTCCAGCTCTGGCAATTACTTCTGGTGAAAACTTAGGGAAATTAATTTTTTCTTCTCAGCCTCAATTTGCTTATCTGTGAAGTGAGAAATATAACAGTAAATATCTAATAGACCTTGTTATGATGATTCAATCAAGTGATGCATGTAAACATTTAAAACTGGCCTGGTTCAGTGTAAGTGGCAAAGATATTATGAGGTTGGTTTTTAAAGTTTCCTTTTCTAGAATACAAATGCATTTGTCCAACTGTCTGAGGAGTTGCAAATATGCGCCAAGTGCTGGGGACTTCAGGATCAGATTCAAGTCCAAATCGTAGTGATAGCAGCTTCCCCTTACTGAACCCTTGACTTGTTACCATGCTTTCTGTGGCATCTCATTGACTCCTAAATAACCCGAATGCTATGCCAGGTTACTTGTCCCACAGCAAGTATGGCATTGCTGAGACTCCGACCTTGTTCTGCGAGAGTCCAGCATTCAAGGTATACTATGATTAAGTAGAGTTGATCTTGCAGATATTGGATGTGGTCACAATTGGCCCTGGTTTACCTCATCTATAAATGAGAGTATTTTTGGTTTTTTATTTACAAAGACTGTCTTTCCTCTACTTTTTGAGGCCCAGAGAGGAGCCAAAGCACTGAGACAACCACAACCACCTGAAACTGCTGGGCTGGGCTCCTGCCGCCGGCCCTCTAATTGATTAAAAGCGAAGGAGCAAGCCTCGGGACCAATCAGAAGTGGAAGCGGTTGAGCACTGCTTGCCTCCTCAAAGCGCCCTTGTACCTCATTGGATGAGTCAGAACGCGAATCCAAGGCTAAGTCGCTTTGAAGAGAGCAGGGTCAGCCAATCAGCGATGCAACGGATGCAACCGCAGAAATGCTGGTTGGGAGAAAGGAGGCAGTTGGCCCGTGCAGACTATCGTCGCAAGCTTGCCGTCTGACAGCACCAAAACACTGCCTAGGCAGAAAGTCCACTGGCCGGACCTTAAGACCAGGCAAACTAATGGCAGGGCAGTGCAATGGGACATTTTCTCTACAGTGTGGTGGGGTCTGGTACACGAAGTACGCAGGTTAATCCTGGCCTAGCTGATAGTCGAGCATTTGAAGAGTGAGTATCTAGGCCCAGGCCATTCATGGGTCAAGGCGCTGCCTCGTCTTGTGTCTTCCTTGTCCCCGCATACTTCCTTTTGAGGCAGGGTGCGTTCTTCAGTCAGTTAGTGGTGGGACAGGGCAGGAGACGGGAAAGCGGAGCTGCCCACAGGCACCTGAAGTCTGGTTAGCTCTTGATGGGCCTCCCAGCCAATCACACACACACACACACACACACACACACACACACACACACACACACACCCCTCCATAGATTGTAAGGAGTTGAGAAAGAGGTAAAAGGGTTTGCAACTAGAGCTACTCAGCTTGGCAAGACAGAAACAAGAAGGCGGTGGTATCCCTGAACTCTTGGGAAAGCAGCCTCCAAGGTGAGGGAGGTTCAGGACCCAGTCTCCTTGGGAGAGGGCAAATTCTGTAATCAAAATTGGGCATAGGTTGGAGGTTTAGATCTCAGCCTTAGAGTCCTGAAGCATCAATCCGCAGACCAATCAGACTCAAGACCCTACTCTCAGAGCCTTAGCGAGCTCGAGCCCCACAGGCAATCAGTGGTAGGTGCAAAGCAGACTCGAGATTCTGGAACTGTCTTAGGTGCCTCTCAGGCTGTTGGGCATGCTCATTAGGTGGGAGCCAGGAAAGAGGGTGCAGCCAGCACTGCAACCAATCAGCATCCACCTCGGGATCCAGGTGCGAAGAGCTCACGCCCCAATCTCTCATTCCTGGCCTAACAACGATCCCCACTTTCTAACTGCCACCCAGGCTTGCGCCACCCAGAATGCACGTGAGGCCGAGTGGGAAGAGGAACAGGATCTGAACTGGTAAGTGCCATGTGTTTTCTTATTCTTCTTTGAGCATGAGCCTGGCCCAGGCACAACTGGGCTATGGGTGATTGAATGGTTACTGTGAGGGTCAGGAAATGAGGGCTGAGGACTTTAGGCCATTGGAACTCCCGCTGCCTGGGAGAGGCTGGAAATAGGGCTTCCTGGGCACCTTAGGGCCCTAGCCAGGTAGAGGCCAGGCCAGCATGCCCTATGAGTTGGTCCATGGTTCCTGGTGCCAGCCTGATTTGGAAGTGGGTTGTGGGGCATTTGGAGGCCCTTAGAGCCCTGTGTGGCATCATTGGCCATGAGGTATGGCATCTGAACTGTGAGAGGTTTTCTGGGGTCTCTGGACTGAGTCTGGATCTGGTGACTAGAGGAAGAGGCCTATGACTCTTCATAGGTTATTGGGATTCACTGGCCAAGAGATGAAACTAGTGTGCACTTGAGGGATTTCCTGGGTCTTTGGATCCAATCTGGGTTGAAGAGTGAGCACTGATGCAGTCAAAAGCCCCATGGAGGTTGCCAAGAGTCACTGCATCCAGGCTATGCAGGTTTTTAGAGGTTTCTGGATTCCGGGTTGAGGTGCTCTTGGCAGATTTTACAGGATTGGGTCCAGGTTGGACAATGGGCCTAGGAGGTTAGGCCCATAGTCTTATGGAGGTTCTGGGGAAGGAGGGAGATGTCTCCAAATCCCAGTCAAGTTGTTTGCCCTCCATGAAATATCATTGACTTGTGGTGACTCGAGACAAAACCCAGATTGGGTCATGTCTGGGGCATTTTAGTCCCTGTCCCTATCTCTATCCCGAACCCTTTCTGGTCACTTCCAGAAGGTATCAGGCTATAAGCATGGGGCAGGTGCATGGGAAAGATGGATGTTGTACTGGGGCACAGGAAGTGATCTGTGAAATATCCTGCTCTTTAGGAAACCACCCAGGTTGTCTTTACTGAAGATTTTTTAAAAATATATTTTATTGATTTTTTTACACAGAGGAAGGGAGAGAGATAGAGAGTTAGGAACATCAATGAGAGAGAAACATCGATCAGCTGCCTCCTGCACACTTCCAAATGGGGATGTGCCTGCAACCAAGGTACATGCCCTTGACTGGAATCGAACCTGGGACCTTTCAGTCCACAGACCGATGCTCTATCCACTGAGCCAAACTGGTTAGGGCTACTGAAGATTTTTTATACTTATGGGACAGGGTGTTGATTTCTACTTTCACTCAGCTTTTCCAGCATTACTTGGTATTAAAGCTTTCAGAGTGCTTTCATGTACACCCAGAGTTCTCTTTTTTCTTTTTAAATATGTTTTTAAAATAAGGGGGAGAGGTAGAAACATCATCGATCAGCTGCTTCTGCATGCTCCCTTCTGGGGATTGAGCCCACAACTCAGGCATGTGCCCTGACCAGGTATTGAACTAGTGACTTCTTGGTTTCTACGTTGAAGTTCAACCACTGGGCAACACTGGCCATACATACCCAGAGTTCTTAAATCAAGGGTGGGGGATACAAGGGAGTGTAGTCTATGAGTGGACTTCAAGAGTCTGTGAACTCTTGGAAATCATAAGAAAAACTATGCATGTTGGAGTTTTGGGAGAGAGGAGACAAAAGTGGTCACAGGGATAAGTGAGGAGTAATTGACCTTTTCAAGAATGGGCTTTAGAGCAGACTGTGAATTCCTTATCACTCATACGCAAAATGATATGAGACTACAATTTTCTGATGTAAAGAGTTGATTCCAAGAAAAACCAAGATGGCAACATAGGTAAACACCTGAAATTACTGCCTCACACAACCACTTCAAAACAACAACTAAAAGACAAAACGGACACCACCCAGAACCACAGGAAGGCTGGCTAAGTGGAAATTCTACAACTAGAAGGAAAGAGAAAAGCACACTGAGACTCAGAGGAGGTGCAGAAGTAAAGTGCAGAGGTACAAAGGCATGTGAGAAAAGGGCTGACAACGGAGGACGCAGTTGTCTTTTTCGGTCTGAAGGGAGACACAAGCTCCCAACTACGCTGAACTCCAGTTCCAGGAGAGTTTCTGGGGACCCAGACTCATACAGGGAGAAACTGGACTATCTGGCATTGGGAGGAACTCCTGAACGGCTTTCTCTGGGCGGTGCTTGCAGCGATTGCTGCCGCAGGATGCTGAGACCTGGGACCTCTTAGGGCTGGGCTGAGGATCAGCCATAGCTGTTTGCTCTGCCCTGTTGATTCCCTGAGATGCTGTCCCACTCAGGCTGTGCACAGAGGCTTTTGCATAAAAAAGGCCTGGCTCTTTGCAATCTAAAATTACCTAACAAACTGCAGCTGGGTCAGAGAGACCCAGAACATCCAAAAGAAGGTCCAAGGCCCCATAGCAGCTCGCATTGTTTCACAGGTGGGCCTCACCTGGGTACCTCCAAACCCCAGACAAAGAAGAGGAGTTTGTAGATCTCTCTACTGCTCCTGCTGGGTAGCCTCAGGCAGAGGCTAAATTAGCACCTCCTTAGAGATCCAAAAGCCAGTGTACCCAATGGTCAGAGTGGGACTATCCAGAATACAATTCCTCAGATCCATAAGGGACACACTCAGGTGGCAGACTCAGTGAGCTCCAAAGTCCCACTGAAGCAAGTCTTGCCCCATAAGGGTGTCTCCAGCACAGAAGTTCTCCCACCATAGACACAGATGATTCTCACAGCCAATTGGCCTGGAGGTCAATTCCTCCCAGTGACACCAACAACAATCAAGGCTTAGCTACAACAAGACTGTGCACAAAGCCTCAAAGGGGTTCACCAAGAGTGTCCACCTCAGGTAATTGGGTAGGCTGAGCCACTTGGCCCTGTAGGATACCTAGCACAGAAAGCCACTCTATCAATGCAGGGAAGCAGCCAAAATGCAGAGACAAAGAAATAGGTCACAAACGACAGAAATGGAGGAAAGCAAATGACTGGATATAGAGTTCAAAACCACGGTTTTAAGGTTTTTCAAGAATTTTCTAGAGACTGCCAAAAAATTTAGTGAGACCCTCAAGGATATGAAAAAGGACCAGCTAGAAATTAAGCATACACTGACTGAAATACAGAATAATATACAGAGATCCAACAGCAGACTAGAGGATCACAACAATCAAATCAAAGATTTGAAATACAAAGAAGCAAAAAACACCCAACTGGAAAAGCAAAAAGAAAAAAGAATCCAAAAATATGAAGATAGTGTAAGGAGCGTCTGGGACAACTTCAAGCGTACCAACATCTGAATTATAGGGATGCCAGAAGAAGAGAGAGAGCAAGATATTGAAAACCTATTTGAAGAAATAATGACAGAAAACTTCCCCAAACTGGTGAAAAAAATAGACCTACAAGTCCAGGAAGCACAGAGAATCCCAAACAAAAGGAATCCAAAGAGGACCACACCAAGACACATCATAATTAAAATGCCAAGGGCAAAAGACAAAGAGAGAATCTTAAAAGCGGCAAGAGAAAAGCAGTTAGTCACCTACAGGGGAGCACCCATAGGACTGATTTCTCAACAGAAACTATGCAGGCCAGAAGGGAGTGGCAAGAAATATTCAAAGTGATGAATAGCAAGAACCTACAACCAAGATTACTTTACCCAGCAAAGCTATCATTCAGAATTGAAAGTCAGATAAAGAGCTTCACAGACAAGAAAAAGCTAAAGGAGTTCATCACCACCAAACCAGTATTATATGAAATGCTGAAAAGTATCCTTTAAGAAGAGGAAGAAGAAGAAGAAAAAGTAAAAATACAAATTATGAACAACAAATACATATTTATTAACAAGTGAATCTAAAAATCAAGTGAATAAAAAATCTGATGAACAAAATAAACTGGTGAATAGAATAGAACCTGGTATAGAAAGGGAGTGGACTGATCATTCTCGGGGGAAAGGAGTGTGGACGTGCGGGAAGATACTGGACAAAAATTGCACACCTATGGATGAGGACAGTGGGGTAAGGGCAGAGGGTGGGGTGGGAACTGGGAGGAGGGGAGTTATGGGGGGGAAAAAGAGGAACAACTATAATAACCTGAACAATAAAGATTTTAAAAAAAGAGCTGATTCCATAGTTTATATTTTCAAAGGAATGGTGACTGCCCTAAGAGGTTAGGGACTATTGTATTAAAACAGGCTTCTATATTGTTTATTGGGACTAGACATGACTAGAAATGAAGATTCCCCTTTTTCCCCCAGACCTGCTGTTGGCATACATGTCAAGTTATCTCACACAATAGCCTGCATGTCCAAGCTCAGGCTACCTGCCTCTCACACACAGGGTATAAGGTTACATCAGTCCTAAAGTCTACTCTCAAGAGTATAGACCTGGGGTTGAGGCACATATAGGCCCTGGAATTGGGCCATTTAGGCTAGAAAGTCCAGGGTTCTGAGCTCCCAGAGCAGGTCTAGAATTGGGGGGGTAAGCACAGGTTCCATGTGGGCATTTCTAAGATTCTCTTGGACTTCTCAGCCCATGGAGAGGGACACAGCCAGAGGAAGTCAGAGTGGGGCGCTCTTCCTGGGTTTAGGCAATACTGGTATTCAGTACTGTTCTTGAAAACAGTCCCTGTGAGGAAGTTGAGGGTCTTGGAAGACTTAGGCCCATATTAGGGCTGAAGAAAAAGCATGTGAGGATGCTGTGAAACCTAAGTTTTTGTGTTTTGTTTTATGTCTAGTCTAGTTCTTTTCCCATTTAATCCTCAAAAGGTATGCTCAATCCTAGCCAGTTTGGCTCAGTGGATAGAGCATTGGCCTTTGGACTGAAGGGTCCTAGGTTCAATTCTGGTCAAGGGCATGTACCTTGGTTGCAGGCAGAATCCCTGGCCTTGGTGCAGGAGTCAACCAGTTGATGTGTGTCTCTCACATTGATGTTTCTCTCTGTCTCTTCCCCTTCCTTCTACTCTCTTTAAAAATCAAAAATAAAAATAAAAAAATAATTAAGGTGTGCTATGTTAGGTTCTCTATGACCTAGATTTAGCTCACCTGGTTATGCCTATATCTGGTTCTTGAGTTATGCAGAATATAGATTTAAGGGAAGAAAAAGGAAGTTACTCTGTGTTGTCTCTTCTCTGGTATGTGTTGGATGTATTTAACCAGAATGATTGAACATTTAAATGTTTATGTAAGATTTGGATAATTGGTCTTAATCTATAAAAAATACTGTGTGTGCCTAAGCCAGTTTGACTCAGTGGATAGAGCATCGGCCAGAGGACTGCAGGGTCTTGGTTTGATTCCAGTCAAGGGCACATACCTGTGTTGCAGGCTTGATCCCTAGCCCTGCGCAGAATGCATGCAGGAGGCAACCAATTGATGTGTCTCTCTCACATCAATGTTTCTCTATCTCTCCCTCTCCCTTCCACTCTCTCTGAAAAAAAAGAAATCAATGGAAAAATATCCTCGGGTGAGAATTAACAACAACAACAAAAAACACAATAGTGTGTGTATGGGGGAGGGGTGTTAACCACCTTCATTTGGGTAAAGAAATGTGTTCCTGGGAATAGTTGAAAGTTGACAGAATTTTTCTGAATAGAATTTTGTTAAAACTTAGCTTTGGAGTTACTCAATGTTTAAAATAAATGAGATAAAGGAAGAATGTTTTTCATAAAATAACCATCCCTCTATTCTGATTAATTTTAATTATAATATCAGGTGTCCCAAAAATGTATACACACTTTGAGTAATTATTAATTCCAATGAGTTAAACCTGAAAAGAATGAAACAAACTGAGCTATCAACTTCTAATAGTGTATACATTTTTTTTTCAGGGAGGGGAGGACACCCTGTATTTACATCAAGATGGGTTGTACCTGAAGGGACTCTTGGTTAAACTTATCAGTGAGAATAAAAAATACCAGATATCAAACTTTCCTTAGTAATATGAGTATTATAAAAGGCTGAAAAGCAAAAATCATACCTCCTTTTCCCACATACTTCTCTTCCAATTATGTTCTACCTAATCTCTCCTACCTACTATTCCCTCTCCCAGGGTCCAGGCTTGTGTCCTCATAACCTGTGGTTCTCAGGGAGAAAATGGCAGGTGATTCCTAGAGTCAGCTTGGAAAGTGTAAGGTGAACAAGGTTTCTGAGACTGGAGAGGAGAGACCTTTCGAAAATAAAAAGGGCAGTGTCCCTGTCCTTTCATTGCTTCTGGTGTCACTGCTCACTCCACACAAGATGGCTTGGGCTGTGCAGTAACAAATGTAAAGAGAGAGCTTTGGCCGATGTGGCTCAGTTGGTTGGGCATGTGCACAGAAAAGATTGCTGGTTTGATTCCCAGTCAGGGCATATGCTCAGGTTGTGGCTCAATCCCTGGCAGAGGTATGCAGGAGGCAGTCAGTCAATGTTTTGCTATCACATCAATGTTTCTCTCTCTCCCTTCCTCTCTCTCTCAAAATCAATTTAAAAATCATTATATATATACTAGGGGCCCAGTGCACAAAAATTTGTGCACTCGGCGGGGGGGGGGAGGGGGTGGTAGGGGAAGGGGGTCCCTCAGCTGGCCTGTGCCCTCTCGCAGTCTGGGACCCCTCGGGAGATGTCCACCTGCTGGCATGCCTGGTGAGGGGCTGATGGCTGTTTGCAGGCCGGCCAAGCCCCCCCATTGGGGACCCTCACCCCATGGAGATGTGGCCAGCTTGGGTGAGGGGCTGAGGGCCATTTTCAGGCTGCCCACAGCTCCCATTGACCCAATGTCCCAGCGAGGCTGGCTGTAATCAGGTTTCTGGGGTTTATTTATCTTTTATAATTAAAACTTTGTTACCTTGAGCAGAGGCCTAGGCAGGCAATGGAAGCCTCCTGTTTGCTTCAGCTCCATGGCTTCTATAATTGAAACATTGTTGCTTTAGTAGAGGCCCGCTGACCTAGTTAGGCAGTTGCAACAGAAGCCTACTGTTTACTCTTGCTCCCTGGCTGCCAGCCTTCATCTTGGCTGGGATAATTTGCATACAGTTGATATGATTGGCTGGGAGGTGTGGCCTGGCTGGTGGGTGTGCCTTAGGTGTCTCGGAGTGATGGTTAATTTGCATATTACTTTTTTATTAGATTAGAGAGAGAGAGGTGGGGGGAGAGAGAGAAGGGCCTAGAGCAGGGGTGGGGAACATCTGACCACCTCAGGCCATTTAAAACCCATGAAATAATTTGATCTGGACCTGCCAAAGCATTGGGGCTGGGTTAATTAAATGTTTGACCAAATATAGTAGGCTAATAAGTTGATAATTTTGTATAGCCAACAAATGATGTTATAAATATCCAAATGGCCCTCATCAGCTGAAAAAAGGTTCCCCGCCCCTGGCCTAGAGTGTTACCAGCCTAAGGGCTGAGGTGTAGAGAGCTCTAGAGATACCTCTAAGGAGAAAGGAAGTCTTTAAAGGGATATCCTTAGATAGAGTAGACACCAAGTGGGAGGCAAGATAAGTTTCCCATTCTTGAGGGTTTTTATTCATTGAATGGGGAGATCCCTTGCCTCTTCTGCTCCCTTTTAGACTTCCTAAAAAGTCTGTTGACTACTCCCTGCCAACTTCATTTGGCAGCTTACAGAGGACACTGCCTTTTGAGCTGTCTCCAACTCTCTTGATCATTAATGGGCAAATCATCTCAGTGGAGATGTTGAGTCACAGACACATGATATAGGGCTGGGAGGTGAGGGGGACCGCACACCGCTGAGTGGTGATATAATCTCCCAGACAACTGTATCTTTCCTTATACACTTAGGGTTTCTCACTCATGGCTCTCCCCACTTATTCCATATCTTCAGGGATTGTGTATTGCTCTGTATACACAATCTGTATAAATATCAGGCATTGGTGCTTTTATGTGTCTAGGTCTAGTGTCTTTTATGGATGTATAATAAGTCCCTGGGTGTGGTGGTGTGTGGAGTTAGCTCAGAAATGAAAAACATTTAATGTTCAGAGTAGCAAATGAATACAGCTTACCCATTTGCATTTTCCCTTTCACTCTGACTCATCTTCCCCTCTCCCCACCCTATTATTGCCCCTCTACCAGCCCCACCCAATGGCACACCCTGTCTAATGTAGAAAGGGTTAACATCTGCCTGCACTCAAGCTAGAACAAGAGGTAGAGGGAAGACATATTAGATCTGGAGGGAGAAAGTAGAAGACTGGTCTGAATATTTTGGGGTCCTGGGGCCAAAAGGAGAAACAGGAGTTTAGAGACATAATATTTGAGTCTAGGAGAGGACCCAGAATCTAAGGGAAAAGCCTGGAGAGTGGGGAAAAACCAGAGAAGCCTTCCAATGCCTGACTTGATTATCTTTGTTATTTATTGGGCATATATGATACTCCAGGCTCATATAAGTGATTTATCATTTGTCAAATCAATGAAAATTTGTCATAGGATGAAGGATCATGGAATAATATGAAAAAGAAATTTAAGTTTCTCAGACCTCATCCTTTTTCCAAGTAAACAAGTGCTAAAGTGAAAAGACGGGAAATCTCCGAGGACCTTGACTCTTTGGGCAGGAAGTGAAAGAAACCCTGGAGTTCTGATTTCAGAGAAATGTAATTTGTCATCAACCCAAGAAAAGGAGCTTTTCTCTTCAAAGACCACCACAGACCCTTTCTGGGGTTACCCACTTCAGAGTTTGATGGGAGTATCTGAGTCACTCACACACCCAGTCCCCAGTGATGGCTCAGATGACAAAGGTCATTTCCACAAAACAGTCAAGGCTTCCTAGTATTAAGTCAGGCATGCTTTCACCTCTCCTTCACTCTCTCCTTGAAATCCAGATATTTCAGTCCTTTTTGCCTCTGAGATAGTAGAAACTGCTTTCATCTGCTGGAGCTCTGCTGACACCTCTAAGAAACAGAATTAATACTATTTGAGTGATACTATGTATTGACAACCTCTCTCACATTCATCATTTCATCTTCACCCCCACCTCCAAATGACATAAGCAGAGGTTTCCCTATTTCATGGATGAGGTATGTAAGGGAGGCTCAGAGAGATGATTTGCCCAAGGTGACTCAACTAGTAAATGCAGACCTGATTAGTTCAGAGTTTTTTGTTGCCCCAGACACACTTCTTTGACTCTAGAAGTTCACAAATGAAATAAGGAGACAGGTTAGGAGGCAGAATGCCTGGATTCTAGAATAGAAGGGGTGGTCTCTCCTGGAGGTGTGAAGCAGAGCCAGAGGTATAAAGCCACACCCTGTGGGGGAACTGTGGCAGACCGATACTTGGGACACCCAGTGGAAGATTGTGAGATCAGGGGCGGAGTTACTGGGGTAGAGGGTGGGCAGGAGCCCAGCAGAAGTTCAGAACATGCGGTGCTCAGGAGGAAGCTACAACTGGTGAGTGGTTTCCTCTCTCCAGCTGAGACTTTCTTCCCATTATATCCCTCTTTCTGTCCACTTCTTACCAACCTATAGCCCTCTCCCTGAGGTGACCAAGGAATAATCCTCTCTCCCACAAGAGTCCTCACCACATCTAGGAATATGCCTGCTGGATATTGAGACACTTGGGTCTGCCTCTTTGTATCTGAGTTCCCAGTTCTCTTCTTAAAAGCCAATGTGGTGATTTTGATGTGTGAGAAATCCCTGTCTTGTTGGATTCTTTTTTATTCTTCACTTTTGGCTTATGAAAAACAAAATTAAACCATCTTCTTATCTTAACCTTGAAAGGAAATAACCTCTCCTCTGTAGTTCTCATTTCCCCTTCTCTCACTTCCTCAGGGGTCAAAGTCTTCCCCAAACCTCTCTCTATCCTTGGATCAAGAGCCTTCTCTCTTGTGACTTCTACACCTGCTCTTAACTCACTAGACAGGCATCTTCTGTCTCTCCTAGTTCCTTCTCTGAGGATGTGTTCTAGATGCTTCAGCCTCAAGGAGATGCTTGATGCCTTGGAACCTGCCCTCCTGCAACTATGACCCCATGTATTGCTGATTTTCTGCTTCTCAGGACCCTTAGCTTCACGTGATGGACTTGTGTGGGGACACACTAGCTCTCTAAACTCTCTCATGAAGCTGTGTCTTGCTCCATCCCTAACTGCCAGGGATGACTGGGTCTAGAGGTGATCTCTCTGTCTTGAATGAAGGGAGCCTGGCCTGCTCAGAGGGGCTCAGAGAAGCAGAAGTATCAGTATGTACTATCATTTAAGTCGTAAACCCACTACTTAATAGAGTTGTTAACTACCTGATCCTTGCTTTTTAAGTCCTTGCTTTGGTCTAGTTTCTGTTCTCTTGCCACCGAACTCTAGGCCCCTGGCCACTGTTATGGTTCTAGATAAGCTCAAGTCCTCTCTTGGATCAGTTTATTTGCTCCATTGAGGACAGAGAGCTCTGATCCAGAACAAACAACTCATTCTTTCTCCCCTCATCTCCACAGGCTTGCGACTATGCTGTTCCTTCCTTCCCTTTCCACCACGGACCTCAATCTATGGCCTTTGTCTCAGAACCTCTGAGATTGGTACCCAGGCAAGGCAAAATGCCCCTGTCCCCAACAAGACTGCCTAGCCCCTATGGCTCTGATCGGCTGGTACGGCTAGCAGCCAGGCTCAGGCCAGCACTATGTGATACCATGATCACCGTGGGGAGCCAGGAGTTCCCTGCACACAGCCTGGTGCTGGCAGGTGTGAGCCAGCAGCTAGGCCGCAGGGGCCACTGGACTCTGGTGAAAGGAATCAGTCCTTCCACTTTTGCACAGCTTCTGTACTTTGTTTATGGAGAGAGTGTTGAGCTGCAACCTGGGGAAGTAGGGCCCCTTGAGGAGGCTGCCAGGGCCTTGGGGGTGCAGTCCCTGGAAGAGGCATGCAGGAAGGCTCGAAGAGACATGGCTAGAGTAGAGTTTAGTCAAGGACTGAAGGAACATCAGAAGCCAGAGAAATCCACAAGGGATTCTGAGAGTGGAGTGGGGGACCTTGGAGAGCCTAGACCAGAGAAGTTTCTTAGAGCTGGTGGGAGAGAACAGGAGACAGTGCAGGAGTACAGGCCACTGAGAGAGAGCTCTGAGATAGCAGAGGCAATGCAGGAGCATCAGAGGGAGCATATCAGATCAGAGGAGAAATTTGACCAATCCCTTTTTGGCCACGGGGGAGTAGGTGGGAAACAAGAAGTGATCATGTGGGTGAAAGAGAGCCCAGGGGGCTCTGAGGAAAGTTTAGGGGAGTTGCCTGGCCCCCCACCCCCATCAGGTTCCCTCCAAACCAACATCGCCTCTAGGCCCTGGTGGGCTGAGGCCCCTTGGTTGAGGGAGAACCAGCCTGCCCTGTGGAGCCTCCTACTATTGCCGCCCAGATATGGCACTCCTTTCTCCCACAGTACTTCCATCACTGCAGCCTGGCAAAAGGTCTGGCCTCAGGATCAGAGGTGAGTGAAGGGCACAGTGGAAGCTATCTGGGAGGGAGTGGCTCAGCTGAGGCAGTGGTGATTAGTGAAAGGACACCACATCTTTTATTTCTATTGTACATTTCCTGAGCTGGAGATAGGACAAAAAGCTCCCACCACAGGGGAAACCAAAGCCCAGGACCTGAGAATGTACATCACCTTCCTCTTCAGGATGGGGTCGGTCAGGATCCCAGGTTTTGCTAACTCTGTTACTCTTCTCCACCCCACCCCCAGGGTCCCACTGTCCCTGAACTTCCACAAAGGGTTCTGGAGCCAGAATCAGTTGGCCTTCTCTAGCTCTACCTCAGGTAAGCCCTTCACTGTCCTGCATGAACCCTGTAATATGGTCTCTCTGCTGGGGCTGGAGCTGCAGGAGTCCAGCCTGAGTAGGGCCCCTACTTCACTCTGTTCTTTCCAGGTTCCCGCCCCCAGGGCTCTGCAAAGCTCAGCCCTGGGGAGATGGAAGAGTCTGATCAGAGGCACACAGGTGAGTCGGGTGAGGATGCTTTTGCTTCAGTCTCATTGTAGCCCCTGATATCTTGCCTGGATGTTCCAGTGATCCGACTCTGGGATTCCCAGCTCTGCCCTCCATTACTTTCTTTGTCCCCACAGGTGCACTTGCAACCTGTGTGGGTCATGTGGGCAAAGCAGGCTGCCCATCTCGCCAACAGCCTTTCAGGCTTCCTCCTGCTCGGTCCAGGCCCTATTCTTGTTCCGTCTGTGGAAAGAGGTTTTCACTCAAGCATCAGATGGAGACACACTACCGAGTCCACACAGGTATGGCACCCTGCCCAAGCACTGATTTGCCTTCCCCTAAGTCCTTCTCTGCTGCCTAGCTCCCACACAACTCCCTTGTCCAGTTACCCCCGATCTACCCCTAGGCTGCTGCTTTTCTTTTTTTATTAATATATTTTTATTGGTTTCAGAGAGAAAGGGAGAGGGATAAAGGGATAGAAATATCACTGATGAGAGAGAATCATTGATCGGCTGCCCCCTACTGGGGATCAAGCCGCAATCCAGGCATGTGGCCTCGGCCAGAATGGAACCTGGGCCCCTTCAGTCCGCTGGCCGAAGCTCTACCCAGAGCCAAAGCGGCTAGGGCTTCGCCCCCTTCTTATCTTCACCGCCCTTCCCCTCCACTCATCCTAGGAGAGAAGCCCTTTTCCTGTGGCCTCTGTCCCCAGCGCTCCCGGGACTTCTCGGCCATGACCAAGCACCTGCGGACACACGGGGCTGCACCCTACCGCTGCTCTCTGTGCGGAGCCGGCTGCCCCAGCCTGGCCTCCATGCAGGCACACATGCGGGGCCACTCGCCCAGCCAGCTCCCGCCGGGATGGACCATTCGCTCCACCTTCCTCTACTCCTCCTCCGCCTCTACCTCCTCAAGGCCAACCTGGGGCTCCACCTCCAAGTAGGCCCCCTGCTCCTCCACCTGACGGGATGTCAATAGCTTCTTTGGCTGCAGCTAAAGAATGAAAGATACAGAGACAGGCCGGCGGGCTGGCCAGGCTTCTGACCCGGCACCCCGGCTTTGGCAGTCTAGCCAATTCGGCTGTAAGAAGCATCGCGGCAAGGGCCCTCTCCAGGTGACCAAGGACCGCAGAAGCCTGGACTAGCGAGCCCGTGGGGCGAGGGCAGTGAAGTCTGCACAAGTGAATCTTAACTGTGTGGGGGCTGTTGATTTCATTACTAAAATAAAGCGTTGTCTGTGCCTTCCTCTCAGGACGAGAGCTGAGTCCAGAATTTAGTCTGCGCGGGTCGGGGGTGCACACAGCCTTGCCCCTGGTCCTGTAGCGGCCCCTCGTGGCCGCACGACCGCTGTTCGGCACGGCGGCCACCTCGGTCTTCCTGTCCTCCCGGGAGGCAGGGGTCGGGAGGGCTCCATGTACGGGCCGATTTAGTAGCAAGCCTTGCGGGGGAAAGCTGTAAGAACCCAAGGTCCTGCCTTTCCACAGCAAGCAAAGGCGCACGGAGTCGGAGTCTGGCCCGGGCTCGAGGAGCCGCGTACTCCACTCTACTTTCAACCCACCCGCCTCCTCTCCTTGAGGACAAGGGCGCGGCTTCTGCGGCACCTTTCCTCCACGCCGCGCGGATCGGCGGCCGGGTCGTCCCTGGAACCGAGACTAACCCTTGGCCGCCGCCCTCGCCTTCCCCCGCCCAAGCTCCCGCAGTCGCGAACTCCGTTTCCCGGGGTCTTCGGGCTCCCAGGGAAAGAAGCTCCCTGCACCCTGGGAGTGGTAGTTCCCGCCGGCCGCTGGCTGCACCAGAACGATGGGCGGGGCCTGGGCGAAAACCACGCCCCCCGGCGCTATCTTTCTGGGTCCGGTCGGGACCCCTCCAGACCCAGCTCTCGCGGCCCTAGCTCCCAGCGGAAGAAGCGCGACGCCTGGACTACATTTCCCGGAGGCCCCTGCGCCTCACGCCTCTCCGGCCGCGACGCGGGGTCCCTGCTTCTCAGGCGCGGTCTAAGGTGACGGCCCGTCGGCCGCGGACTCCCGCTCCCGTGGTGCCCCGCGCGTGGCCGGCCCAGCCCCCGACTCCCGCCAGACCGCGGCGGCGCCGGTAGTTGTCGCGAGCCGCAGCCGCGCCGCCCCGCCCCGCCCTCCCCTCCCCCCGCTTGCGCTCGGCCGCCCCTCCCCCGGCCTCCCCGGCCCCTCTCACGGTGCCAAGATGGCGGCGGCGGCGGGCGGCGGCAGTTGCCCGGGGCCTGGCTCCGCGCGGGGCCGCTTCCCGGGTCGGCCGCGGGGCTCCGGCGGGGGAGGGGGCCGCGGCGGACGGGGCAGCGGGGCCGAGAGAGTGCGGGTAGCTCTGCGGCGCGGCGGTGGCGCGGCGGGGCCGGGCGCAGCCGAGCCCGGGGAGGACACGGCCCTGCTCCGTTTGCTGGGGCTCCGCCGGGGCCTGCGCCGGCTCCGCCGCCTGTGGGCCAGCCCGCGCGTTCAGCGGGGCCGGGGCCGGGGCCGGGGCTGGGGTCCGAGCCGAGACTGCATGCCGGAGGAGGAGAGCAGTGACGGGGAATCGGACGATGAGGTGAGGCGGTCGGAGGCGTCCCCAGCGCCGGGCGGGGCGGAGGCCAGGGCTTCCAGAGGTCCGGGTAGCCCCGAGGAGTGACGTGGGGGAGCGGGGTCCTCGGGGCGCCTGCGGAAGAGAAAGGGCCCTGGCAGTAGGCACGGGAGGAGGTCGGCTGCACGGAGCTGGGCGAAAGGGGCCTCTCCAAGTGCATGGAGAAGCCGAGCTGCAGCTGAGCACCGGCCCCGGCGGGTCTCCCCGGAGTGCCCTGGGCTGGCCCTTCTCGGTCGGCGGCAGAGCTAGGGAACAGCGGTGTGGGCGACGAGCGCAGGCCCACCCAGGGCTGGTGACAGCAAGCAGCCTGGCTTCAGGGACCAGCTGGGCTCCCGGGGCTCTCACCTGCAAGCTGCCCCGCCCAGCCCCTCACCTCTGACACAGCCCTGTTTCCACTAGTGCCCCATTTCTCTTCTGACCTGCAGTGGAGAGAGGCCCCAGCGGTGGAGGGCTTCCTCTTAGGGGCACAGGTTGAAGAGAAAGGGAATGAGAGCCGAAGTCTGAGTTCAGCTCACGGTGTACCACCAGAAAAGGCAGGAAGGTGTGGGGATCCCAACGTGATAAACCGTTTGATACACACACATACACCCACACACACACCCACACCCCCCCCCCCCAAGGCTTGGGCGGCCCTATTCCCACCTTCAAAGCAGAAAGTGGCATCTTTGATGCCCAAGAGGGTATACACAGAGGCCCCACTTTTTTCTGTGCTGGAGCCTAAGGGAATCAGGGTCGTGCCTGCTGCCTGGCCTGAGAGGACCTGCTTTGTTGTCTGTGCTGGTATGGTCTGGCCTAGGAGGTGGAGGTTCAGAGTACCCTGTGTCTTCCTGCCTAAGGAGAGACCTGTTTTCTACTCCCCTCACCTAGCCCTTTTAGTTCTTCTGTAAGGAGGCAGGTGTCCCTTCAGGGGGAAGCTGGGCATACTCCTCAATACCTGAGTCTCAGGTGGAACAAGGGCTTTGGCACTGACTGCTGTTTCTCCCCTCCACCCCTGGTCCCCTAAATCAGGAATTTCAGGGTTTTCATTCAGATGACGATGTGGCCCCCAGTTCCCTGCGCTCTGCGCTCCGGTCACAACGAGGTGAGTGATGGGGAAACTGTACTTCTATAGTTTTAAAGGAATGTTACTCCTCACTCTTTGTGTCAGCTTTTCCCTGTTCAACTACAGTCTCCATCAGTTACCAACCGTGTTCTGTGTTCAAAGCCCAAGCTAGGCTGGGCTGTGGGGGAAAGAGACAAATAAGACTAGTTCTGGCCCTCCTGCAGCGCCTTAGTCCGAAGGGCCAGCTTGACCCATCTCCCCACACCTATTCTCCTTTTAGGTCGAGCCCCTCGAGGTCGCGGCCACAAGCATAAGATGATCCCCCTTCTGCCTCCTCGCCTAGCAGATGTGACTCCTACCGCCCCAAAGACTCCTGCCCGGAAACGGGGTGAGGAGGGTACAGAGCGGATGGTGCAAGCACTGACTGAACTTCTCCGGCGGGCCCAGGCACCCCCAACCCCCCGGAGCCGGGCATGTGAACCCTCTACCCCCCGTCGGTCTCGGGGGCGGCCCCCAGGACGGCCAGCAGGCTCGTGCAGGAAGAAGCAACAAGCAGTAATGGTGGCAGAAGCAGCTGTGACAATCCCCAAATCTGAGCCCCCATCTCCTATGGTTCCAGTAAAACATCGCACTGGGAGCTGGAAGTGCAAGGAGGGGCCTGGTCCAGGACCTGGGACCCCCAAATGTGGAGGACAGTCTGGGCGAGGAGGCCGTGGAGGCAGAGGCCGAGGCCGAGGCGGACTCCCCCTCGTGATCAAGTTTGTTTCAAAGGCCAAAAGAGTGAAGATGGGACGATTGTCCTTGGGACTTGAATCAGGTCAGGGTCAGGATCAACATGAGGAAAGCTGGCAGGATGCTCCCCAAGGAAGAGTTGAATCTGGACAGGGAGAGGGCCCTTGCTGGAGCAAGGAGCAGAAGTTGGAGGAGAAGGAAGAGGAGGAGAAAGATAAGGAAGGGGGGGAAGAGAAGGAAGAGAGAGCTGTAACTGAGGAGGAGATGATGTTAGCTGAGGAAAAGGAAGAGGCAAAGTTGCCCTCACCACCCCTGACTCCTCCAGCTCCCCCACCTCTTCCATCTCCCTCAACATCTCCTCCATCCCCACTTTGCCCTTCACCACCCTCAGTAACCCCACCATCCCCTCCACCACTTCCTGCCCCTGAGGAGCAGGAAGAATCCCCTCCTGTGGTCCTAGCTACAAGCTCCAGGAAGAGGGGCCGGCCTCCCCTGACTCCCAGCCAACGGGCAGAGCGGGAAGCTGCTCGGGCAGGGCCAGAGGGCACCTCTCCTACCACTCCAACCCCTAGC
Source organism: Murina feae (assembly GCA_004026665.1). Taxonomy (NCBI): domain Eukaryota; kingdom Metazoa; phylum Chordata; class Mammalia; order Chiroptera; family Vespertilionidae; genus Murina; species Murina feae. The sequence goes on from PVJC01004340.1 coordinate 27,852, forward strand.
ACCATCACAGGAGGCCCTCTGGAAGACAGCCCCACTGTGGCCCCCAAAAGCACCACCTTCCTGAAGAATATCCGGCAGTTTATTATGCCTGTGGTGAGTGCCCGGTCCTCCCGTGTCATCAAGACACCCCGGCGATTTATGGATGAAGATTCCCCCAAACCCCCAAAGGTGGAAGTCTCACCTCTGCGGCCTCCTGTTGCTATCTCCCCACTTGCCCCCCAGGAATCAGTGCCAGCCCCCTCTCCACCATGTGCCCCAACTCCCCTATCTATCCCAGTCCCACTCCCTGAAAAGAGAAGGTCTATCCTAAGGGAACCCACATTTCGCTGGACCTCACTGACCCGGGAACTGCCCCCTCCTCCCCCAGCTCCTCCACCAGCCCCACCCCCACCTCCTGCGCCTATCAATCCATCCCGGAGGCCCCTGCTCCTTCGGGCCCCTCAGTTTACCCCAAGTGAGGCCCACTTGAAGATCTATGAATCGGTGCTTACTACTGTTCCACTTGGGGCCCCTGAAGCCCCTGAGCCAGAGCCGCCTCCTGTTGATGAATCTCCAGCTGAGCCTGAGCCACGGGCAGTGGGCCGCACCAACCATCTCAGCCTGCCTCGATTTGCCCCTGTGGTCACCACCCCTGTTAAGGTGGAGGTGCCCCCAACTGGGAGTTCACCTCTGAGCAATGGGCAGCAGCCTCAGGCTCAGCTGCTGCCCCAGGCACTACCACCACTGCAGCCACAGTTACAACTGCAGCCACTAGCACTGGAAAAGGCCCGGATTGCAGGCCTTGGTTCCTTGCCACTGTCTGGTGTAGAGGAGAAAATGTTCAGCCTCCTCAAGAGAGCCAAGGTGCAGCTATTCAAGATTGACCAGCAGCAGCAGCAGCAGCAAAAGGTGGCATCTTTGGTGCCGGTAAGCATGGTGCTTTGGTCAGGCCCCTGCACCCAGTCATCCAGCCTCAATTCCCTGCAATCCCTTAGCCTCCGATCTCCCTCCAACGTTGCAGGCAACCTTCTGGGCCAGTCTATTCCCTGTACCGTAATTTCCTGTATTCCTTTTGTGGCACTGTTTTTGCTCACTTTCCAGCCTCTAACCCTGCTTATTATTTCCCTACCAGCCAAGTCCTGGAGGGCAGATGGAGGAGGTCATGGGCACTGTCAAGCAAATCTCAGATAGAGGTCCTGTCAGGTCTGAAGATGAATCGATGGAAACTAAGAGAGAGAGACCATCGGTATGGAGTGGGTGGGGGGCCCTCTGAAGGAAGGTGGTTGCAGGAGTGCAAGTAGTAGCAACTGCCCACATGTATTCCTGGTGTCTCCTCTCCCAGGGCCCCGAATCCCCTGTGCAAGGCCCCCGCATCAAACATGTCTGCCGTCACGCTGCTGTGGCCCTGGGTCAGGCCCGGGCCATGGTGCCTGAAGATGTCCCCCGCCTCAGTGCTCTCCCTCTCCGAGATCGGCAGGACCTTGCCACAGAGGGTAGGAATGGGTGTCTTGTGGGGAAATTGGACAACCCTGTCAAGTCTGGGAGAGCGAATGAATCAAGAGCCTGAGAGAGTGGAAGAGTTGGGTGCTTAAGGCTGGGTGGCAAGGGGGTTGGAGCACATGCTAGGTCTTAGACAAAGTAGGTTTGGGGACATGTGGGACCTGAGCACTGCAAAAGTAGCCTGAGGGTCAGTTGAATAAGGTTTAAGGGAGGTGAAGTAGAAGGCCTGGTGGCTTTGTAGCTCCATCTCCTCCTCTCTACTTTCCTAGATACATCATCAGCGTCTGAGACTGAGAGTGTCCCATCGCGGTCACAGCAGGGAAAGGTGGATTCAGCAGGGCCAGGGGGAGACTCGGAGCCTGCAGGGTCAGGAGGACCCTTGGCCCATACACCCCAGCGCTCATTGCCCTCCCATCATGGCAAGAAGATGCGGATGGCACGGTGTGGACACTGTCGGGGCTGCCTGCGTGTGCAGGACTGTGGCTCCTGTGTCAACTGCCTGGACAAGCCCAAGTTTGGTGGCCCTAACACCAAGAAGCAGTGCTGTGTGTGAGTAGCTGGGGTCCAGCCTCCATGCCCACCCATGGTTGTCTGTCACCAAGGCCCCCTGCCCCACCAGAGCAGTGGGATTGGCATCCTTGTGGAGAGCTTCCTCTCTTCCCCCCAGACCACCAGTCCCCTACCCTGGTGACGTGCTGCTCCCCTCCCCAGATACCGGAAGTGCGACAAGATAGAGGCTCGGAAGATGGAGCGGCTGGCTAAGAAAGGTAACAAGTTTTGAGCATTTCTTTACACGCCTTATTTAGACTTGCTGTATGGAGGAAACCATGTTTTCTTTGCTCTTCTCCCCTTATCTTTGCAGTCCATGACCTTTGTCTTTTTTTCCATCATGTGCTTTTGTATCTCTCCTGTACTTGTTCTCTTCTGCCCCACTTGTTTCTGGCTTTTCTCATCCAAATGTCCCATGTCCCTGGCTGAAGTCAGATCCTACTAAGTCCCCTGTTCCCACAGGCCGGACGATAGTGAAGACGCTGTTGCCCTGGGATTCCGATGAATCTCCTGAGGCCTCCCCTGGTCCTCCAGGCCCACGCCGGGGGGCGGGAGCTGGGGGGCCCCGGGAGGAGGTGGTGGCCCCGCCAGGGCCCGAGGAGCAGGACTCCCTCCTACTGCAGCGCAAGTCAGCCAGGCGCTGCGTCAAACAGCGACCCTCCTATGATATCTTCGAGGACTCGGATGACTCAGAGCCCGGGGGTCCCCCTGCTCCCCGGCGTCGGACTCCCCGAGAGAATGGTGCGAATTGTTTGTTGCTTCCTCTATTGGTCAGTCCTATGTCTTTTTTGTGGAAGTGATGGGGCTCTGACCCCAAGGTTCTATCTGTGTGATAGGGGAGCTGAGTGCAGAGGAGGTAGTCTTAGGTGGATGGGGAATTGGCGTGTTAGGTGTTTAGTAGCTTATTGAGCAAGGCTTAAGGATTATCCTAACAGACCTTAGTTATTTAAAGAACACCCTGGGGATCCAGGTAACATTTGGAGGTTGTAAAAGGACAGTGTGACAGGCAACAGAGGGAACCTCACTGCTCATGTATCCTGCCTAGAGCTACCAGTGCCAGAACCTGAGGAGCAGAGCCGGCCCCGCAAACCCACCCTGCAGCCTGTGTTGCAGCTCAAGGCCCGAAGGCGCCTAGACAAGGTCAGCACGGCCCCACCCCAAGAACCCTGAGCCCCATGGAAGGGATGGCTCCCTCCTTTCAAAGGAGCTTCAGGGTAACGGGCTCACCTTAGTGCCATGGTGTGTCCATACCGGAAAACAGGCCCTGATGGATAAGACAGCCTGTCCTGAAAAGCAGAGGATCTGGGCAAAAGACGGTCTGGAAGGCTGGGGGAGAGGGCAGCAAGGAGAGAAGCTTGTAAAGATGGGGTGGGCCGCCTTCTGACCATTACCATCCTCCTTAGGATGCTTTGGCCCCTGGTCCCTTTGCTTCTTTCCCCAATGGCTGGACTGGAAAGCAGAAGTCTCCTGACGGTGTGCACAGGGTCCGTGTGGATTTTAAGGTACGGCTTTGAGGGGAGGATGGCAAAGACTGTGGTTGGAAGAAAGTTATTATGTCTGAGAAGCCTGCGCTTTAAGGTGGATAGATCTGACTTACGTTCTTGACTGCTTTCTGATCCTGCTCTTTTCTCAGGAGGATTGTGACCTGGAGAATGTGTGGCTGATGGGAGGACTGAGTGTGCTTACCTCTGTGCCAGGAGGGCCACCTATGGTGTGCTTGCTGTGTGCCAGCAAAGGCTTGCATGAGGTTGGTTCCTCGCCTTTTTTCACAACCCCTCACGTCTCCATTAGCCCTTATTGTCTGAGTTTTTTTCTTGGGCTCTCTCAGCAGGGTCTCATGCCCTGACCTCACTGTGCTCATCGTTCACTGTTCACTCTCCCACCCCCAGCTGGTGTTCTGCCAAGTCTGCTGTGACCCTTTCCACCCATTCTGCCTGGAGGAAGCTGAGCGGCCCCTGCCCCAACATCATGACACCTGGTGCTGCCGCCGCTGCAAGTTCTGCCACGTCTGTGGGCGCAAAGGCCGGGGATCCAAGGTTTAGGCACTGGAGCCATGGGGGGATGGAGGAATGAAGGAGTGGTGTATCCCTATGCCAGTAGGTCCTGCCATTGCTGTCTTTCTCCAACATCCAACAGCACCTCCTGGAGTGTGAGCGCTGCCGCCATGCTTACCACCCAGCCTGCCTGGGGCCCAGCTACCCAACCCGGGCCACACGCAAAAGGCGCCACTGGGTGAGAGGAGGCCCACACCCCTTGCTTTGGAGTTCTAATTAATGTTCCCCCCACCCCCCTGCCGCTGCAGGCCAGGACTCTTGAGGAGGGGAAGGTTGGAGGTTCTTTTGAGAGTTTGATAAACATAACATTTCTTCAGGAATTTCACATAGACAAGAAATTAGATGTACTATTTTTCAGGGGTTCATGGATTCCACAATCCCAGGCTCAGAATCTCCTGCTCTAGCCTAACCTCCACTCCTTCCAGTTTTCCCCTCACCAGGCTCCTTGCTTCATTTCTCTCCTGTTCTCCATCTCTTACCCTTCCTTCCTTATCTATCTCCTGCCTACCGTCCACTTCCCTTTGCTCATCCTCCCTTCCCTTGCACTGTTCTAGCCAGTATCTGGCTATGCCCCTAATATTGCCCTGCTTCTCCAGATCTGCTCAGCCTGTGTGCGCTGTAAAAGCTGTGGGGCAACTCCAGGCAAGAACTGGGACGTCGAGTGGTCTGGAGATTACAGCCTCTGCCCCAGGTGCACCCAGCTCTATGAGAAAGGTGGGGACTTGGCAGGGGCCCTGGGTCCCGGGGGTCCACCAGGGAGTGGGCCAGGCTCCTGTATAGATAGTTAGTACAGATGCTCCTTTCTAGTTGCTTTCCACCCTCTCTTCGCCATGGACTCTTTCCTTCTGTTTAGGGTACTCTTCAGTAGAGGCTCTTCCAACACACAAAACAGGGACATAGCTTCTCTGAGGTCAATGGAAGTGGAGGGCCTGGAAACCCACCCTCATGGTGGTCCCCGAGATCCTTCCTGGAACCTCAAGTTTCCACTGAGCACTTTGAAAAAACCTGCGATTCCTCATTTATTCAGGCATCATGTTTAGCAAGGCCCTATTCCTTGTGAAGCATTGGGGTTACAGGGTTAAAAGAGAGGTTTTGTTCTCAGCTAGCTTGTTGGGAATGAGAGGAGACGCAAGATGGAGCATAAGGCAGCCCATGTAGTAGTCTAGGGATGATGCTCCCACTCCCGTGGCAGAAACTCTGACTTGCCCTCTTCTCTCTTCCTTCAGGAAACTACTGCCCAATCTGCACACGCTGCTATGAAGACAACGACTATGAGAGCAAGATGATGCAATGTGCACAGTGTGACCACTGGGTGCATGCTAAGTGTGAGGGGCTCTCAGGTGAGTTGGGGGAGTACCAGGGGTGTGACCTCAACCCTGTGAAGATCCCTGTCCTTTCTCCACCACAGGCCCTCAGAGGAGAGGTGGGCTAAATGTCTTTAGTGAACTAGGGGCTGCTAAGAGCCCCAAAACATTTTTTCCTTTCTCACCCTGGCTGTTCTAGATGAAGACTATGAGATCCTTTCCGGGCTGCCAGACTCAGTGTTGTACACCTGTGGACCGTGTGCTGGGGCCACGCACCCCCGCTGGCGAGAGGCCCTGAGTGGGGCCTTGCAGGGTGGCTTGCGACAGGTGCTCCAGGGCCTATTGACCTCCAAGGTAGCAGTCCCACTGCTGCTGTGCACACAGGTCTGGAGGGCTCAGGTAGCAGGCTGGGTGGGTCCAGGCCTAGCACCAGCCCTGCTGACTTCCCCTCTTTGCAGTGTGGGCAAGATGGAAAGCAGCTGCACCCTGGGCCCTGCAATCTGCAAGCTGTGAGTCAGCGCTTTGAGGAAGGCCACTACAAGTCTGTGGTGAGTGGGACACTGAGAGGAACAAGTGGATGCCAGGAGGAGAGAGGTCTGGGGTTGGGCAGTGGCTTGGATCCTGACAAGCCCCCTTACAGCACAGCTTCATGGAGGATGTGGTGAGCATCCTGATGGGGCACTCAGAAGAAGGAGAGCCCTCAGAGCATCGGGCTGGAGGCCAGATGAAGGGGCTCCTATTGAAGGTGAGCTCTTGGGGGATCTTTAGAGGGTGGCTTCAGTAGTAGTGGGGAGGAGAGAGTGGGTCCTTCACAGATCCTTTCCCTGCCAACTCTCCTGGGGAAGCCAGTTTTTCTCATCCTGTTACCCATTCCTCAGCTGCTAGAGTCTACGTTCGGCTGGTTCGATGCCCAAGACCCCAAGTACTGGCGACGGAGTACCCGGCTGCCGAAGTGAGCAAGAGGGTGGCAGAGGGGAATCGGAGTGAATGCAAGGCCAAGGGCGCCAGATAGGCTGAGGAGCAGAGTTCGGGTCTGGAGGGTGGTAGGACTAGAATGACAGTCCCTACTGGTTGTACACTAGCAAGATTCGGACTGTGGAGTTGACTCTCAGTTACTACTCTGTGCAAGGCACTGTTGGGGGCAGCAGTGGGTGAACTGTGTTTGGGGGTTGGGCAGGCACTGATGACTTAGACAGTACAGGATCCTGATGAGGAAGCCCAAGGGAGCTGCCTATTGGGGCCTAGGGCCTAAGACTTCCTAGAAGTGATGACGTCTGAGCTGAGATGTGAAGGAAGAGTATAGCATGAGAAACAACAAGCATTTCATGTGCCAAAGGTGGCATGAGAGGGCCTAGCTTGTTTGGGAGACTGAGAGAAATGCTACATGGAAAGAGGACAAAGGGTGTCATGGCATGTTTAGGCTGAGATTTTGGGTGGGTCTAGTCCAGCCATCCTTGGTAGACATGTCAGATGCTGACTCAGCCTATCCACAGTGGAGTCCTTCCCAATGCTGTGTTGCCCCCATCCTTGGACCATGTCTACGCTCAGTGGAGGCAGCAGGAACCAGAGATGCCAGAATCAGGGCAGCCTCCAGGGGACCCCTCAGCAGGTACTGGGAAGTGGAAGCTGGAAACTAGAGCCCCTGAGTTGGTAATCTGGGTCCTGATTCTTAGACCTCCCTTCCCACACTCCTTCCAGGTTTCCAGGGCAAGGATCCAGTTGCCTTTTCGCACCTGGAAGACCCTCGTCAGTGTGCACTCTGCCTCAAGTATGGTGATGCGGATTCTAAGGTGAGGGCTACTGCATGAAGCCCCAGGTTGTGGGGCCTGGTCCCTGGGGCCTTGCCTCACATCACTCCTCTGCCCTCAGGAGGCGGGGCGGCTCCTGTACATCGGGCAGAATGAATGGACACATGTTAACTGTGCCATTTGGTCAGCTGAAGTGTTTGAGGAAAATGATGGTTCCCTCAAGAATGTGCACGCTGCTGTGGCTCGAGGGAGGCAGATGGTGAGGGCACGGGCCTGGAGAGGTGGGCAGCCTCTGGGGTTTTGGGGGCCCCTCCTTCAGTGAAGACAGCTCTTGTTCCACATTGTACCACAGTATGTCCTTTCACTGCAGGTCCTCATACCTTTTTTTTGTTGTCCCAGGACTGTGGTGAAGGAGACATAGTGGCTCCCCCCCCCCCTTTTTTTTTGAGCCCTCTGGCCTTGGAGACTAAAGGTTAAAAGGCCTCCGTTTGATCCTGTCCTGGATGCTTTCCATACAGTTGGGCACTTAACCTCTTACTACATTCCTGTGAAGTGAGGTGTTGCCTGGGTTAGAATCTCCCTCACCAGTGTGGGACCTGTGGAATGCTCAAGCTCACTGTCAGAAAATGGGATGATAGAGGTACCTACTACAGGGGGCAGGTTGAGGATTAAGTGAAATAATACAGGTTCTACATTAGAGTCATGTGAGAAAGATGGTAAGTGCCACTCAGAAAGTATTAGCTATTATTTTTCTTTCTACTGTAACACTGTGCTTCAAAAAAGTCTGAAGTAGCTTGATATGAACTTGACCCTGGAGCCACTAGGTGAGAGGTTATGTTTGGTGAGTGCCCTTTGTGAAGTGCTAGGCTAGACAGCCCAAGCAGAATCTCAACGACAGTGATGCTGAGTGTCAGGCCCTGGCCCAGGTCACTGGCTTCTCCCTTCAGCAGCCCCTTCCACCTGCAGCGCTGTGAGCTCTGCCTAAAGCCTGGAGCAACGGTGGGCTGCTGCCTTTCCTCCTGCCTCAGCAACTTTCACTTCATGTGTGCTCGGGCCAGCTACTGCATCTTCCAGGATGACAAGAAAGTTTTCTGTCAGAAACACACAGATCTGCTAGATGGCAAGGTGGGCCATTACTATGGGAGACATAGCTCCCCACTGCTCTCTTTCCCCCTTCCACTTAGGGGTCCCCATGGCCTCTCAGGCTTGGCCCTGCTGCCTCAGTGTCTCCTGAGCCCTTAAGCCATGCCACCTGCCCACAAGTCCCTACCTACAGATCCTTTCCTTCCATCCCTCTCACATCCTACCAATCCAGCAATCCATTTGCCACCCACTTCCCAGGAGATCGTAACCCCCGATGGGTTTGATGTTCTTCGCCGAGTCTATGTAGACTTTGAGGGCATCAACTTCAAGCGAAAGTTCTTGACAGGGCTCGAGCCTGATGCCATCAATGTGCTCATTGGTAAGCCGCTTGCTCTCTACGGTGTTCTTCCTGACCCTGCCTGGGCCCACCCTCCTGAACTCTCCTCTGCCCTTAGGTTCCATTCGAATTGACTCCTTGGGTACTCTGTCTGATCTCTCGGACTGCGAGGGACGTCTCTTCCCCATTGGCTACCAGTGAGCAGCCCGGGGGAATTGGTGGGGTTCAGGACTCCAGGACTAAATCTCATTTCCCAAGTTGTCCTGACCGTATGTCCCACATGCCCACCCAACAGATGCTCCCGTCTGTACTGGAGCACAGTGGATGCTCGGCGGCGCTGCTGGTATCGGTGCCGAATTCTTGAGTATCGGCCATGGGGGCCAAGGGAAGAGCCAGTTCATCTGGAGGCAGCAGAGGAGAACCAGACCATTGTGCACAGTCCCGCCCCGTCCATCGGTATGGCCTTAGAGCGACTTCATTTTCTTCCCTGAATGCTACCCTCTCAGGTCTTACTTTCCTCCTCCCTAAAGAAACTCTGGGATGCTTATATTCTTTCCTTCCTTGTAATGAAAGTAACATAATTTAATGGCTGTGCATTATGTGACAGGGCTATATTAAACATTCACAGATTTCACAGAAGGTGAGGGACAGCACTGTACTACCTGTTTTAGGGTGGTAACAACTGCTATACAAATGTAGGGGGTGTTTAGGGCCACCTGACTCAGGATTCCATGCTTATGTAATGCTCCCCACAGCTCTGAGGAAGGTACAAGTTCCACTGTACTGCAACTCGAAAGGGTAGTCGTTCTCCACAGTAACATAGTGGTGGAACCAGGATTCTAACCTGATTTGCTTAGTTCCCAATCTGGCACTTTCACAGCCATGTTGGCACTGAGGGAAGTAGCTGAGGACTGGATGACACAGAGCAAAGAATGGGCTTGGAGACTGGTAAAGGGAGAGGCCGTTGGGGGCTGAATGGGAGGAGAAAGATTGGGATTGTGTTCGCAGGTAAGGAGTTTGTTCCAGGTTAGAGTCTGACATGAAATGGAGAGGGAAAGGAGATCTAGCAGCTGTCTTGGACAGAAACAAGGGAATATTGGGAGGAGATGGCAGAGATCAGCTGGCACAGGTTGGGTGGAGCCAAGTATTGGGGAGCCAAATGCACCAAGGATGGGGCGGATGTGTTTGATGTGGCAGGGATGCACAGAGCAGGTAAGAAAGTGGTAGGACTAGCCTTGCTGGAGAGAGGGCAGTGTCCCTCAGGGCACATGGGGACTGAATCAAAGCAGTAGGTAAGCTAGGAAGTGGGGAGATGGCAAAGGATGGCTGAGGAAGGGTCACAAAGCAACTCCAGGTGTGTGTGTGGAGGTGTGTGTGCAGGGGTTTGGAAACTGGCTGATGACTGGGATCAGTGCCCATTGTGACTGGGTCAGGGGCAAGGACGGAGAAGATGTATTTGGCTTAAAAGAAGGGAGGGCACGTGAAAAAAAGGCTTTGATAAAGAGCCCCAGCCACCCCTGATGCCATTTTATTGCCTCTTTAGAGCCCCCAGATCATGTCAATCCCTCACCAAATACAGATGTCCTTATCCCTGGAGCTCCTGAGTACCACTCACCTATTCAGAACCTGGACCCCACTCTGCGGCCAGATCCAAGCAGCGCCCCTCCTCCAGCTCCCCGCTCTTTTTCTGGGGCTCGAATCAAAGTGCCCAACTATTCACCATCCCGAAGGCCCTTGGGGGGTGTCTCTTTTGGACCCCTGCCCTCCCCTGGTGAGTACTTGGGAGTCTTCAGGGGAGGGAAGGGGCAGGTGAGGCAGGAGCACCTGGCTGACAATGACCCTTCCCCCCACAGGAAGTCCATCTTCTCTGGCCCACCACATCCCTACAGTGGGAGACCTGGACTTTCCAGCTCCCCCCAGACGCTCCCGTCGTCCCAGCCCCCTGACCCCCAGGCTACCACTGTCACGGCGGGCCTCCCCCCCTCTCAGAACCTCTCCTCAGCTCAGGGTGCCCCCTCCTACCTCATCCCTTAGAGCCTGTACACCTACCTCAGGGGAGCTGGCTCCCCCCGGCCCGGCCACATCCCCACTTCCCCCAGAAGACCTGGGCCCAGACTTTGAGGACATGGAGGTGGTGTCAGGACTGAGTGCTGCTGACCTGGACTTTGCTGAGAGCCTGCTGGGGACCGAGCCCTTTCAGGAAGAGATTGTGGCTGCAGGGACAGTGGGGAGCAGCCATGGGGGCCCAGGAGACAGCTCAGAGGAGGAGGCCAGCCCTATCCCCCATTACATCCACTTCCCTGTGACTGTTGTGTCTGGCCCTCCCTTGCCCCCTGGCACTCTCTCCGGAGCTCCTCGCATCGAACAGCTGGACGGAGTGGATGATGGCACAGACAGCGAGGCTGAGGCAGTCCAGCAGCCTCGGGGCCATGAGACTCCTTCAGGGCCAGGGGCAGGTCGGGCTGGGGTTATTGGGGCTGCAGGGGACAGGGTCCGACCTCCTGAGGACTTGCCGTCAGAAATTGTGGATTTTGTATTGAAGAACTTAGGGGGGGCTGGGGAGGGGGTTACTGGTCCCAGAGAGGAGCCACTCCCCCCAGCACCTCCACTGGCCAATGGTAGCCAACCCCCCCAGGGCCTGCCCCCTAGCCCCGCTGACACCACTCGGACGTTTGCCTGGCTCCCTGGGGCTCCAGGGGTTCGAGTATTGAGCCTGGGCCCTGCTCCAGAGCCCCCCAAACCTGCCACATCCAAAATCATCCTTGTCAACAAGTTGGGGCAAGTGTTTGTGAAGATGGCTGGGGAGGGTGAACCTGTCTCCCCTGCAGTGAAGCAGCTGCCTCTTCCCCCTCCCATTCCCCCCACAGCCCCCACTTCCTGGACTTTGCCCTCAGGACCTCTGCTGGGTGTGTTGCCAGTGGTAGGGGTGGTCCGTCCTACCCCCCCTCCACCCCCGCCTCCACTGACACTGTTGTTGAGCAGTGGGCCCTCCAGCCCACCCCGCCAGGCCATCCGTGTCAAAAGGGTGTCCACCTTCTCTGGCCGTTCCCCACCAGCACCTCCCCCGAGCAAGACTCCCCGGATGGAGGAAGATGGAGAGGCCTTGGAGGACTCCCCCCAGGGTCCAGGGCTTAGTGGCAGCGGGTGAGTGAGTATTCTGAGGCTGTGGAGGCGGGCAAGGGAGTTGGGCAAGAGAAGGCAGCTCAGGCTTCTTGCAGTCCCCCTGAGGGGACAGCTAAATGACTGACAGGTACAGTGGAGAATTGGTACCTGTCCACTCCCTACCAGGTTTAGCCGAGTGAGGATGAAAACGCCTACAGTGCGTGGAGTTCTCAACCTGGATGATCCTGGGGAGGAAAGTCTAAGGTGAGTGGCTAGTCCTTTTTCCCTAGAAGCTCTGGGATCTCTGTCCCTTCCCTCTTCTGACAGGTCTCTCCTCACAGGCCCCTTCAGAACCAGTCCCCTATGCTGCCACTTGCAGAAGGTGGTACTCCCCAGGCTCCCGATGGTCTCCCTGACCTTGAATCGCAGTGGCACCACTACTCAGGTAGGACCAACCTTTTCTTCTCACTGCCTTCTTCCCTGTACTTGCTCAGCTGAATGACTGGCAGGTACAGTAGAGAATTAGTACCCTTCAAAAAACATGTGGGAACACATTGTCCACCCACCTGGGAACAGGCCTGTGGCTGGGCGTTACAATTACAGACATGCCCTTGAGGAGCTTATGGGCTGTGACAGAAACAGACAGAGATAGGAAGTTTCAGCTTGATGTGAAAGTACCTTGTCCAGCATGTCCCAGAGCCCCAGCGAAGGCTTCAGTGCCTAGTCTGCCAGAGTCAGGGTGAGTGACCTGGTAAAACCAAAGACAAAGTTCTGTGGATTATCCAGAGAAGATGGGTCCCACCAAGACCCAGAGAAGGGGCAAGAACCATAGGAAGAAGATCAGAGGAGAGTGGAGTCCCAGAGGCCAGGGAAGGGAATAGTCCGCAGTCTCAACTGCCACAGAGGACCCTAGGGTTGCAGGTCTAGGATTGGTTTGTACCATGTGGGCCAGAGTCCAGAATCAAAGACGGTGATTAATGAGGAAATCAAAACAACACCCAGATGCTTTACCAAAAAGCTCAGCTAAGAGTCTGGGAGGAGGAGGTGGGCCAACAGCTTATAGGGGTTTGATGTGAGGGCTGAGACAGCAAAGCCAAGGATGAAGGCAAAAGAGGTGAGGGGAGACATGGTGATCAGGTAGAATAGGAGACCCCTGAGATGGAAGAAAGGTGAGGTTAGGTGTATCTGCAGAGATATCAGTGTACAGGATGAGGACACTTGGAATCATTTGCTGATAATCTCAGTGAAGCCAGAAGAGAAGTATTCTGTAGGTCAGGGAGGGCAGAGAGAGCTGTGGGAACCATGAAAGCTGATAATTGGCAGACCGAGGTTTGGAATTTCTAGTGGCCCCAGTCCTATTCTGATATGTGGATTTTGTCATTGTGTAGAACACAGCTGCTGAGCATGTAAGTGGTGTGAGGTAGACTGAAACTGCTTAACTGAAAGACTGCTTATGGGGTCAGAGAGGGCACGAGGATATGGCAGTGACCATGACAAGACAGTCCCAACTGCCCTTAGGGAACATACCACATTTTGGTAAAGGAAGCAGACATGTACATATTAGTGCACTGCAGCTTAGAATGAGCACTGTGAGAAAGAAGGCAGTGAGTTATATTCAAAGAACAGAGTGGAGTGAGGATGGGAGAGGGCTAAGAAGAGGTAGAAGAAGTTGTCAGAGGTGAACCCAGGAGCACTGAGGCCTAGACATGATGTGAGTCACACAACAAGGTTTAGAGTCTTATATAGGGCTGGGAGGTCATGTGGGCATGTTGGCCCAGAGAAGTGATGTGAAGAAAACAGCATCCATGTGGGTCCTGCCTCTCTTAAAGTGTGCTCTCTCAAACTCGGTACCCCTACACCAACCAAATACAATGGTCAGTCCTCAGTCCACATCCTGCTTCAACAGGAGCATTCAGTGTGCTGATCCCTCCCCTCTGTGAAGCACTCTCTTTCCTGGCTTCCAGAACCCACCCTCTCCTCACCTCCAGTTGTGCCTCCTCATTGTCCTAGCGTGTCAATTTTGGCATATCCAGGGTGTTCTCATCTAATTTCATGGCCCTAAATCCCATTTCTAATTCTGATAGTTCGCAAGTTGCTAGCCACTCCTTGTACCTGCTGGCCATCTCCACCAGCAAGTTGCCAGGAAAGTTTTTCTAAGAGGAATCTCAGACTCAACATGTTCCAAACTGAGCTCTCAACCTTTACCAAAAGGTGTTTCTCCTCCAGCCTCACTATCAACTCTCCTTTCAGTTGCTCAGGCTCCAAACTTCAGAGTTTTCCTTGAACCTCCCCCTCTCCCCCACCTCTTTCTCTTATGCCTACATCTCCTATGTCAGTAAGTCCTGTCTGCTCTGTCTTTAAAATCTTTAGCCCATGAGAAATCCTTTAAATAGCTTACAATGTACATGTATTTGATTCTGTATGGTCCTATAAAATAATATGTGTAATATTTATAGCAATGTGCTGTATATAAAAATATACTTGTGCAAAATATAATTCTCCAGTATTTTTAATGTTATGTGAGACAAAAGAATGAGAGGTGAGTGTTTATGGTAGATTGGGTTTGATAAGCCACAGTATATCCTGCAGAGCCAAAGCTCTAAGCTTCCATGGAACTGCTCATGTAACCAAGAAATCCTGCAGAAAAGGAACCGCATACCCTTTAGAAAAAAATGTTTGGTCTCTAGGGTTCACTAGGCATTTAGATCCAGTCTGTGCTTGTGCCCAGAGAGTGAGGGAGGGCAGTGGGAAGGTTTTGACTCCATGAGGGGTTATCCTTTCCTACTCTGACCTGCTACCTGGGACCAGGTGAGGCTTCAAGCTCTGAGGAAGAGCCACCATTTCCAGAGGATAAAGAAAACCAGGCTCCAAAACGGGCTGGTCCACATCTGCGCTTTGAGATCAGCAGTGAGGATGGGTTCATCGTGGAGGCAGAGAGCTTGGAGGGTGAGTTAGGATTAATGGTGACAGGGAGGGAGAATGTGCCATAGAATACCATCCTGACTGCTGTGGCCCTGCCCTCTCCTCAGGGGCATGGAGAACTCTGATTGAGAAGGTGCAAGAGGCCCGAGGGCATGCTCGGCTAAGACATCTCTCCTTTAGTGGTAAGTGAGGGATCCACTGGGGGCTGGGATCACATCCTGAGAGCAAGATGGGTCACTGACATGACTTGTGCATCCTCACCTTTGACTTCCCTCAGGAATGAGTGGAGCAAGGCTCCTCGGCATCCATCATGATGCTGTCATCTTCCTGGCAGAGCAGCTGCCTGGGGCCCAGCACTGCCAGCACTATAAGTTCCGCTACCACCAGCAGGGAGAAGGCCAGGAGGAGCCACCCCTGAATCCGCATGGGGCAGCCCGCGCCGAGGTCTATCTTCGGTAAGAGGTCTGGGGTGTGATGCCTGGGTCGGGGGAACCCTAAGGGCAGTCTTGAGGGTGGGGATTAAGTCTGTACAGATTAGAAACTGAGGCCTGGGAGAAGATACTAGGCCATTCCAGGAATTATTTCTAGGGGTCATATCAGTATGAACCTCATTCATTCCCGTTTTGCTTTGTCTTCAATGGTAGTTGTATTACTCTTACTCTGCCAGCAGCAGGTCCAGGCCAAGAATAGGAGGATACATCTCGAAGGAATGGCTCTGTACCTCCCTCCATTTTTCTCTTCTACCTACAGGAAATGCACCTTTGACATGTTCAACTTCCTGGCTTCCCAGCACAGGGTGCTCCCTGAGGGAGCCACCTGTGATGAGGAAGAGGATGAGGTACAGCTCAGGTCAACCAGGTATGGAGGGCAGGCCAGGGTGCTGGGGTGGTCTGGAAGGGTCCTACAGAGGGTGATCAGGGGCAAAAGAGATAATTTCTGGGTACTAGCCTGTGTGATACTATTGGCCCCCACCAGACGTGCCACCAGCCTGGAGCTGCCCATGGCCATGCGCTTTCGCCACCTCAAAAAGACATCCAAAGAGGCTGTAGGTGTCTACAGGTTAGTGGGGTTGGGGGGAGGATGCCCCTTGGGTGGATGACAGGTGCCCTGGTGTGGAGCTGCCCTGGTTTTATTCCCCTGCCCCCTGAGCTCCCTTTGCCTATCCTACCCTGCAGATCTGCCATCCATGGGCGGGGCCTGTTCTGTAAGCGCAACATCGATGCTGGCGAGATGGTCATTGAGTACTCTGGTATTGTCATTCGCTCTGTGCTGACTGACAAGCGGGAGAAGTTCTACGATGGGAAGGTGGGCTCTGCCAGGTCATGGGAATGAGGTGGGAGAAGCAGGGCCTACCATGGGAACAGAGCATCTAACTGCCCCTACTTTGTCCCTGTAGGGTATTGGGTGCTACATGTTCCGCATGGATGACTTCGATGTGGTGGATGCCACAATGCATGGCAATGCCGCCCGCTTCATCAACCACTCCTGTGAGCCCAACTGCTTCTCTCGAGTCATCCACGTGGAGGGCCAGAAGCACATCGTCATCTTTGCCCTGCGCCGCATCCTGCGTGGTGAGGAGCTCACCTATGACTACAAGTTCCCCATTGAGGATGCCAGCAACAAGCTGCCCTGCAACTGTGGCGCCAAGCGCTGCCGTCGGTTCCTTAACTGAAGCTGTGGTTACCCACACCTCCCGCTGCCATCTTGCCCCTGGTCTGGGGGATTCCTAGTCCCCCAGAGCATCTCACCCCCACCCTCATGTCCAGGGTGAATGTGGGCATGCAGGTGGCAAGGGCCCTGCCCCTACCCCTCCAGCCCATTCAGCAATTGCCCCCTTCTTGCCCTGGGGGCCCAGAATGTAGATATTGTACAAAGGTTTCTAAATCCCTTCTTTTCTATGCACTTTTTTATTTAAGAGGTGAGATCCCAGGTGGGAACCTCCCCAATAAAGTCTGTCAATGTTTGGAGAGGTGGTCTTACAGTTTGTGTGGTGCTGGAGGCATTTAGGACCTCCCATTTTCTCTGTGCCCCACACCTACTCTGAACCAAGGAAGCCCATCAGGCAGGTGAGAGACCATTGTTCAGAATTAGAAGTAATTGTGGGGTCTGTCAAGGCTTCAGAGCAACAAATGTTTTATCTATTGTAAGTTAGAACCCAGCTGTATGCCTGTGGATCTCTCTTGGGTAGTGGGAGTTTTCCAGAAGCACTGAGACCAGCTCTCCCACACCTGGTCTTTTGTGATAAAACGGGCCCTATTCTGGGTGCGGGATGAGAATGTGCTGGGTGTTGGCTCAGTTAAAACTATTTCACGAGGGCTCCTAACAAGTCCAGGAGACAGCAGACACTTAATTTCAAGGGAAACTTTATTGGGTACTAGGCCAGGCCAGCCTCAGATCAGGCAAGTTTAGACAGCACCTGCAGTGCATCTGCCCGCCCTAGCTGGGCCAGGTGTATGCCAAGCTGGCCCAGAGAAGCAGAGGGCTCCCTTGCCACCACCATCTCAATCAAGGCACGCAGAGGCGAGTGACTGGGTCGAAGTGAGTAGGCAAAGGTGGACCAGGAAGCAGGCAGTCCATATTTTGCAGCCAGGTGTCGAGTGGTACCACAGGCCAAAGCCCCACCTGGCCCAGGCTCAGGGTCCAGCAGCACAATCAGCTCCTCCAGCACCTCCAACTCATCCAGAAGGCGAGACAGGGGCTGTGATGCCAGATTTGGCAGCTCTGGGAAACAGGGAGGGATGAGGGGGAGGAAGGTTGGGCTTCCAGTCCATATTCCCTGCAGTGTGTCTGGGACTAACCCCCCTCCAGGAGTGGGAGCAGAGAAACCCATGAGTCACCTGTCTCTGATGCCACCAGAGAGCCTCGGGAGGTGTTGGAGCCAGGACAGAGGTCGTAGAGACTGTGCCTTTGCAGGGTGAACAGGAGGATGGCTGCTGAGGTCAAGAGCAGAATGAGCACCAGGGGCAGGGCAGAAGTCAGCAAGGCCTGCCAAGGGACGGTGTGTTCAGATGTGCCAGAGGGGCTGGAAATGGCTGGTGAACTGGTCTCCGGGGAGCTTAGGACACTGGGTGTTTCAGGCTTCAGGGAACAAGACTCCTTGGCAGGGACAGGCTTCTGAGAATGGGAGTAGAGCTGGAGGCAAATCCCGCTCCTGCCCCCTCAGCCCAAATCTTTCATCCTTACAAGCCACATTCCCGCCTGATCCAAACCCCCCGCCCCCCCCCCCGCACTCCTTTAACCCTAGTTGGTCACCCCAGATAAAATGTCCCCCCCCCCATCCTCTTCAGTGGGCTAGCTACACCACTACCTCTGATCCAGACCCCCACCCACCCAATTCCAAACCATGCCCTCTACACCCCACCCCACTTCTGGCAGGCTACATCTTTGCCCATGCAGTCTAAAGCCAGACCTCTCCACAGCGCTGCCGGCTTCTCTCGGGAGTAGGGGCCTTGGTTCTGCTGCCGCAGAAGGTACATAGCTCTGTGAAGTCCGAATTGCACTGCCCACGAGGACACTTTTTAAAGGGGTTCATCATGTGATCACCCAAGTCATTGAGCCCGCAGTTTTCCGAAAACTCATAGTCTAGTGGGAGACAGAGTCTTGTAAGTGGCTTCCAAGCCCCACCTCTAAAAGGTCCTTTCCCTTTTGTCCTATCCTAGGGCCTCGCCCCTTGGACTTTACCCACCAGCAGACATGCTCACCCCTCCATTCTCCCTTCCCCACACTAGCCCTGCTAGTCTCAAAAGGCTCCACAGGCTCCTTTCCCTTCATGCCCCTCCTGTTTCCACACCAAGCTCTGCCCATGCTGGAATTGATCTGTATAGCTCACCCCTTTCTCTCTGCCTGGATCCTGCTTCTAGCCTTTCTCACAGGCTTGTCCCCATACCTGCCTTACTGATTAAAGCCCACTGCCCCTACCTAGAAGCAAGCCCCCAAACCTTGTTCCTTCACAGGATCTCTATCACCCCCTCACTCAGCCCAAACATATACATAGGTATATATAGGTATATGCCCAGTCTCTGCTCCTCACCAGGGCACGGGGGAGGCCCAAAGCGCTGTAGGCAGCTGCCACAGCATAGGTTGTCGGGGTTCCAGTACTCAAGACGATTGCAGTGTTGGGAAGCTTCATGAGGCATCGCGTGGGCCAGGAACAGCACAGCAGACAAGAGGTGCTGGGGCCTCATCCCAGCCATGTGTCGGGGGAGACTGCAGGACTTCCGGCCACAGCACCTTTGCCAATTTCCCAGGAAACCAGGGAGAAGAAGGAAACAGTGGATGTGGGGACATAGGACGGGAATCTACCTACACCCGCTCCCAGTCCTCAGACCAGCTTCTGACCCATTATCAGAAGCCACAAGGCCACAAGATTGCTAGAGCAATGGCTCTGAAGCCAGACTGTGGATTCATATCCCTTATCTGCCATGTTCCATCTGTATAGTAGACTAATACCACCTGTCTCATAGGGGTATTGTGGAGAACTAAAGCTTACTAGAGTCAACTATAATTGAAAAATAAAAAGTGATTTTTTAAAAATCCCTTATTAGAAGTAAAGCTCTTAGGGCAGCACCTGGTATATGGTAAGCTTAAGTATTAGGTATTACTGATTCCCATTTCAGGGAGTCAGGGATGAAGGACCCAGCCCTCATCTACTGAAGACTCCCACTAAACTCCAAGTGACCTTACCTTAGATCCTAACCCCAAACTCCTCTGGGTTGGGAATCCTCCAATCTGCCACAACTAGGCGTCTTCCCTTTGAAAAGCCTCAGATGGATGTGAAGTTTCCAGCACGAAGGCGCTCCACCAGTCCCACTTGGGGGTTTCTAGGGCGTTGAGCCCTGAGTCCAATAATTTTCCACCTGTTTGAAGTTCTTCAGCTGCCGTTGTGGCTATAGCCCAACCTACTTCCCCTTTTCATCGGATGTGGGGGTGGAAGGAAACTCCAGCCCACAGCTAGACTCAACTCAAAATACAGAACTTTACTCAGAGAGGGGTGGCAGACATAGAGGCTGGGGAAGATGGCCCTAGGGAGTTAAGGGAGCTTTGAGGAGGGGTCCAGGCCAGGAACATCTCTACTGTTAGGGGTGGAGGGCAAGAGGATCAGGATCTCAGAAGTGACCCTGCTGGTGGTCTGGGGAATGTCATGCCTTTCTTTCTTTGGGACAGTGGCAGGTATGGGACCTTGGGGGTGTGACCTGGGGACAGGAGTGGGGAGAAGGGTGATAGACATGGGGCAGAGGAGGTGATGAAGTGTCGAGTTCCTGAGGATGGTCTAGGATAGGTGCTCAGGAGCTGATCTCAGGATCAGAGATCCAAGCTGGTCTTCGGTTTGGGATTCAGGATGGTTTGGGGGTTGGGTCTTAGGTGCTGGTCTTGGAACGGGCTCAGTACTCGTTCTAGGATACCAAAGTCTTGAGATACCGCCATCAAGACATAGGATCAGGTTCATCTGAGGTTATAGGAGCTTTAGAGAATGAGAAGTCTTGGCAGGCTGGTCCTGAGATACCTGAGCCTGGGTTCCCACCAATAGAATTGCTGCCAGAAGTTCTGGGAGATGGGTTGCAGGTGCACGAAGTTGCAAAAGCTACCACAAACACATTCTCTGTGTTGAGGATGGATGGATGGATGGATGGAAGAGGACACTGTCATTGACAGCCCTACCAATACACACTGGAGTCAGGAACTCCAGGTGCCCATCCCACCCCCTTACTGCCATACCCCATCTCATACTGCCCACAGCATGACTCCAGGAAGTCAGTGACAGGAGACAGATCAGCATGCAGAGCCTGCCCACTGGACCAGCAGTTACTGAATTCAGCTACTGCTTGCTCAGCATCCTCTTCGTGCCAGAAGTAGGTTAAGTTTGGTAGTCAAACTCAAACCTTCAGGGGATTTGTAAGCAGCTCTGGGGCTGGACTGGATTTAGTGATGGACCTCAAATTATGAGGCTTAAGTGGTGACCTTTAGGCACTGAAATGTCTCCACCTCTGGTCTCTTATGGGGGGAAAGCAGGCACATTGGCATAGACATTGTCCATGAGGTGGTCCCCCAAGTTGTCGCACACATTCATCTCTTCAATCGCCCCGTACTTCTGCAGTTCCATGATCACCTCCTGCGGAGACCAGAAGGTGTTCATCTGAACTCCTGGCCCACAACTCAACCCATCTCTGCCAATCCTCACCTCAAATAAGTTATCATAGCGTTTTCGTACCTCTACATCACCCACGAGACCTGGAGGAGTTAGGCTGGAATCAGGAGGTGGCCTGCAGAGGGCAGTCCGTCCTGCCCCCAAGAAATGGTCCCTCCAGTGCTATCCGTCTGCGGTTCTGTAGAATCTAGTACAGAT
This sequence comes from Murina feae, assembly GCA_004026665.1. Classification (NCBI taxonomy): domain Eukaryota; kingdom Metazoa; phylum Chordata; class Mammalia; order Chiroptera; family Vespertilionidae; genus Murina; species Murina feae. The sequence goes on from PVJC01004340.1 coordinate 48,773, forward strand.
TGAGGAGCACTATTGTCTGAAAAGAATTAAGAGGGGCAGGGTCCTGAGCAGAGAGAGCAGGGCTATGTGCAAAGGTGTTGGAAAGAAGCCTAAGCATCTTGAGTGCATCAGCGATGCATGTTCCTAAGGAAACCAGCAGAGGGAGGACCTAGAAGTGAGAGACAACCAGGGGTGTAGATTGAGGGAGGAACTAGCAGGGGTCCAACAACAACAAAAAAAAGCCAGGCAGTAGGGTGGGTCTAAGATATCCGGAAAAGGCGGGACCTCGGGATGATGGACAACGGAAGGGGAAGAGCCAGGAGGCGTTAACCCTCCAGGCTCCGTGCCAAGTCTCACCAGCCTGAAAGTTTGTTTTCGTGAAGCCAGGAGCATTGGTCCCCATGCCAGAAGGCCCCGATCCTAAAGTAAAAAGAGCAATTAACCCTGGAAGAGGTGCAAAGACAGAGGTGAACCGAGGGCCGGATACCCCAGAAATACTGTCCCCCGCCGCCCAGCAAACCCGATAGGCTATTGTCTGCGCCCGTTTCCACTTCTCCGTCTCAGTCCCAAATTCAGCCATTTTTATCCGAACTCTCCAACTCGATCGGCTCGAAGTCACTTCCGTTGCTGCAGAACATTGGGAAGTGTAGTTCTTCGCTGCTTCGTCTTGCTTAACAGGCGCTCAGAAACTCCCTAATGCGCTTGCGTGTTGGCAGCCTGCGCCCTCTCCACAGAATCACCGGCAGAAAGTCCCTGAGAGCGCATGCGTGCATCGCTGCCTCTAAAAAGACTACAAACTCCAGAGATCCTTGCGGCATCACACGCAAACGTCCGTAAGTGGCAAAGGCATCTATCCCGAGGAAGTAAACTGCACTGGTGAGATGGGGGTTGTTTCACGCACCCCAGTAAACATCAAGAGCGTCTCACCCCAATCAACTTGCTGGTGGAGGCGGGGGCGCCCTACTTTCAGCAAACCCACCCTTCAATTTATCTTTGTTTTGTCGTAAAAGGGGCGTGGATTTTCGCGATCCTTGCATCTCAGTGTGTTGCCCCTCAGACCCACGGAACGACCTAGCCCTAGCGCCACTATGAACTTGGAGCGGGTGTCCAACGAAGAGAAGTTGAACCTGTGCCGCAAGTACTACCTGGGTAAGGATCAGTCTCCTAGGGTCCCAGGAGAAGAGAGGGGACGGAATACGGTCTATAGGGCTAGATTCTTGGGTCTAAGAGATGAAGCGGCTGGGAGCGCGAGCCCTGAGGGAAGGAACTGGGCCCTGAGGAGGGAGAGGCTGGGCCTCAAGAGCATATTGGTCTCAAGACGGGGGTTGGGAGCCGGACTCCTGGTCCTGGCAAAGAGCTGGCTGAGGAATCAGATTCCTGGATCCCAGGGAGGAGCTTGATATCAGAAGAGATCTCAACTTGAACTTGGGTGTGGGAGAAGGACTTTCCAAATAAGTCATCTAAGTGGGTGTTGGGGAGAATACTCATTGTCTATGACCTAGTTTGGCTTTTTTTCTCTTTAGGTGGGTTTGCTTTCCTGCCTTTTCTCTGGTTGGTCAACATCTTCTGGTTCTTCCGAGAGGCCTTCCTTGTCCCTGCATACACAGAGCAGAGCCAAATCAAAGGCTGTGAGTCCAGGGTGCAGTTGAAGAAGGCCATTGGGGAGGTGGAGAGGTGGAGCTCTGGTGGGATGGGATGAAAGAAGTTCCAGATTTCTAGGGCTCCATGGAAGAAAAGAGAGAACTTGTCTGGAGGTGACCAGAAAGCAGGTGGAAGCCAACCTTACCCACTCCTGTTACCTTTTACAGATGTCTGGCGCTCTGCTGTGGGCTTCCTTTTTTGGGTGATTATACTCACCACCTGGATCACCATCTTCCAGATCTACAGGCCCCGTTGGGGGGCCCTTGGGGACTACCTCTCCTTCACCATACCTCTGGGTACCCCCTGACAAATTCTTCGGCACAGGCCTGGGGCCTGATCATTCGGCCCAGGATGGGCTCCTGTTCTCCGAGCCTCTAATACTTATTCCTATCTCCTGTGTTCTCTGTTGACATACTCCAATAAATGACCCCAATTCTCTCTGTTGACTTCTTGGGATCTTTTGAACATTGAAACAGAAAATGATTATTATTATTCAGAAACATTCATTAAATGCTTACTTTATTCCAGGGTTAGTGCTTCACACATTATGTGCATTTTTTCACTGAATACTATTAATAACCCTCTGAAATAGGGACTGTCCTGCTCCAGAAACCTATTTTATAGATGCAGAACCAAGAAGGGAATATGATTCTATTACTAGGGGCTGCTACCCTGTGCTGGTATTATATGAATTTGAAAACATTATTTTTCCATTTGGCCTTAATATTCTCATCTAAAGTGTGGACCACAATGCTACCTCTTGGAAATAATCTGGGTCAAGGCATCTGTAGTAAAATGAAGTTCCCCATTTTCTGAAGGAGATGTCTGCTTTATTAGAGAAAGCTTCCTTAACCAGCCTATTTAAAGTTTCAGTGTTTTACTTGTTTATTGTGTGCCCCCATCCTCAAAATATAAGCTCTATTAGGACAGATATTTTTGTTTTGTACTCTGCTTGTCCCCAGTGCCTAGAAGGGTAACTCGCACAGTAATATTTGCTAAGTGAATAAGGTCGTGCCTGAAAGAGATTAATAGGTAGCTGGTGCTCAGTTAGAGGGAACAAGCCTAACTCCAGACTTGTTTTCCAATTAGGAGCAAGAAAACACGGTTAAATAAGTACTGTTAATACCTAAAGGGTTTTTATTAAAAGCTACTAACACTAAATTCCAAGAAACCTCGCGATGCCCTGGTCCCTTTATCTCCCACCGTGCATCGCGCGGCGCAGGCGCTGTTACTGCGGCTGAGTCTCGGGAGCCAGAACTACACCTCCCAGAAAGCGTGCCGGGATGTCGTTGGTTTGTTTCCGGAAATGGGTCCCTAGCAAGGTGGGACTTAGGGCTGAGAGCTGTCAATTGGTCAGGGTACGAGATCGACGGTTGTACTGACTAATGGGAACAAGCGACTGCCGATGGGGCCCCACCAAAGGGGAGCTAGAGGTGCTGGCGGCGGCGGCGGCGGCGGCGGCAGTCGTAGACCGACGCTGCTCCGGGCGGAAGACCTCCCGCATACGAAGGTTTTCTTTGCTGGTTTCCGTCTGCCTCTGCCCTTGACTTGTGACGCTAGGCCCTTTTGGGATCCTCTGACCCAACTAGCCAGCCTCCAGACCCAAACCATGTTCCCGGTGAAGGTGAAAGTGGAGAAATCAGGTGAGGTTTCGAGGTCGGGGGCCTGACCAGGATATGCGAGTCCCGATAGACAGGGTTATCGCGATAAGGTGGTCTGAGACGAGACTTCTCCCTGCAGCCCTTCTGCCTGTCGCTGTGTCAGGCGAGCGATTCCTGCCGCCTGCATACCTTACCAGTCTGTGCTCGAGATTGCTTTGAGATTGAGTGGTGGTGGCTCAGGCTGTGTGGTGCTGCAAGGCATGGGGATTCCCAAGAAAGACTCAACTTGGCTGTCTCAGTTTTTCTATTTCCAGCAATAGTTATGAATCAAGCATTGTACTGAGTGCCTGAAGTATAAGGAGGTTTTTAATCCTAGAAGACAGAAATGTGGTAGATGGGAAAACAAGCCGAGAGAAGAATTCATTTTGGGTTGGGACTGAGCTTATGGAACCAAGACTGGCAGGTTAAGGGCGGTGGGAGAGGCACAGAATCCAGACAAAATATAATAGTAAAATGATGTATGATGTTAGATGGTATACATGGAATAAAATGAAACAGGAGAGAAAATGTGAGCTCAGGAGTGAGGCAAGGTGAAGGAGAGAGCCATGAGGATACGTGAGCAAACAGCGAATAAGACAAAGGAAATAGCTTTGAAAAAAGCCTTGTCTGGTCTGTTCAATGACCAGCGGGGAGGCCAGTGTGATTGGAACAGACTGAGTGAGGTAGAGAGTGTGAGCAGATGGAGGTAAAGAGGGGAGGAGAGAGGAACCAATCTTGTGGACCCAGATTAGGACTTCGGTTTTCCTGTGAGGGAAATGGGGAACCAAGGGAGGGTTTCGAATTGAGGAGTGAGGTAATAAAGATACCTTTCAAATGACAAAAAAATTGTAGATGGAAAAGTGTAGGGGGCCTGACCACAGTGATGATGTGGGTAGGTAGGATCATGGAGGCCTGTGATCACCAGGCTGAAGAGCTCAGGCTCTGTCCTGAGGCATTGCAGAGTTGTGCAGGGTTCTAAGGGGGAGTATCGAGGTCAAGATTGATTTTAGGAAGATTTCCCTGACCACCTTGTGGAGGGTGGATCAGAAGGGGAGGTTGAGGTTGGGAACCCAAGGGAAGGAACGAAAAGGACCAGGGGTGGCAGGGTAGGGTTGGGGTAGATGGTAGAAACGGAGGCCAAGTGGACAAGAGTTGGTGGTTTGGGATGGAGGAGAGAGAGAGGTGTCCATGTTGAGGCCCAGGGAGGGATTGGGGGACAGCAGAGCTATCCTTGAGATGGGGGCCCAGGAAAGAGGGTACAGTTTAGAGAAACACTGAGGCCAATGACAATATGGGAGCCAATAGGTAGAAGAACCAGGGGGAGGTGTCTGGGAGTACATGGGATCCCAAGATCTGAGGTTCAGGAGAGAAGTGGGGGCTAGGGAAAGAGATGTGGGCATGACCCATACCTTGTCTCCATACCTTGGGTGAGGGAAGTCAACAAGGCTTTTTGCTATAATCTCAGCTGCCCAATCCACACCCCTACCCTGTCTCTGAGTAATGTCAGGAATCCGTGCATCTTCTGGTCTCCTCAGGAAGTCCCAGGGCTGGCCAAAGCATATCCCCAAGTGTCCTTCCAGGCTCTGAGCACTGTGTCAAAGCACCTACTAGCTGGAAGAGGAGAGCAAACACCTCACAGGGTGAGAAGAGAATATTTATAATATCATTACCTCCTTAAGGTCTATGATGAAGCAAAGACAGGCTGCAGACCAGGCAGGGTCTGTGATATGCAGGAAGGTGGGCCCAGATCTCATTTCCTGTGTGTGTGTGTTGGGGGGGGAGGGGGAGCAAAAATGGGTCTCTTGGGTGAAATCTCCCAATTAAATGTGAGCTCATTCAGATTTAATATAACTCCACTGCCTTATCCAAACAAAGCTTATCTGGGGACTCAAAAGCACCCCGTTTGAGTCCCTGCCATATAATTTCAGCTGTGGAGCCAGATGGCCTGCATGCAAATCCTTATCCCCTCGCTGTGTGACTTTGAGCAACTACCTAACATCTGTGTGCCTCAGTTTCATAATCTGTAAAATGGGTAAAAATCATATGTACCTACCAGGGTTATTATGAGAATTCAACAGGTTAATATGTGTGATATACTTGGAACAATGCTTGGCACATAATAAGCACTCTGTACATATTACTTATTATTGCATTCTGCTAAGAGATTCATATACAACATAGGTCTATTTAAGTAAGTCTCAGAACAGTCTTAACAAATAGGTATCATTTGGAGACCTATTTTCAAGAGGAAACAGGCTCAGTGAGGTAAGATGGATAACTTGTCTTAGGTGGGACAGCCCAGGAACCCAGAGCTCTTACTCATCACCTCAGTAGACTGCCCTCACACCCTCTCAGCACTCCTGGGCCTGGCCATAGGTTTGACTACGCATGCCCTTCCCCAGCCCAGTTGGCTTCTCACCTGCCTTGGACCTGGGAACTGATTCTTGTTTGGTACCCTCTTCCCCAGAGTTGGAGATGGCCAAGGCCCGGAACCAACTGGATGCCGTTCTACAGTGTCTGCTGGAGAAGAGTCACATGGACAGGTTGGGACCTGGGCCAGCCTGAGGTCAGAGGGGGTTGGTCCCTCTAGTCCTGGGTGGATCTAGGTGGGACCCCAGAACCTGGCTTAGGGAGGAAGGGGCCCAATGGAGAGGCCACTCATTGTCTTACCACTCTGGGCCCTTGGAACCCTGAGTCCACAGTTACCTTCTGCTACCAGGGAGCGTCTGGATGAGGAAGCCAGGAAGACCCCCTCAGACACCCACAGCAAGTAAGTTTCACTGGTGGGATCTGTATCTGAGGGTTTGTGGTGAATGACTTCCCTCACCCAAGCCCTGACCACTCTGTCCCCTGTTTCCTCTACCACAGTTTGAACCACTCTATGTACCCAAAGACCCTGGGGTAGCAGAAACTTAGGTCCCATCATATTTGGCAACTAGAGCCCCAGGGGCTTGGGTGGGACATAACGCCTACAGGATTCGTGGGGTACATGTGGGCATCTCAGGCTTGATCTCAGTATCCATAGGGATTCAAGTGTCTTTTGGGAGACTTTGAGCAGGCATTTGTTCCAGAGTGAGCCTGCTCATGCCCTGTCTCTTCCCACAGGGATTGCTCCATTGTGGCCACTGGCAAACGGTAAGGTGGCGGGTTTTTCAGCCAGATGAAAAGAAGTCTCCAGCGCTGGTCCTGATGTTCTCTCAACTCACGCAGGCCATCTGCCCGCTTCCCCCACCAGCGGAGGAAGAAGAGAAGGGAGATGGATGATGGGCTGGCCGAAGGAGGGCCACAACGATCTAGTGAGTAGGTGGTAGCCCTAGAGGGCGGTCAGTGATAGGGGACTACATAAGCATGTTCACGTCCTTCCCGCTCCCGCTTTCCTAGACACGTATGTGATTAAGCTGTTTGACCGGAGTGTGGACTTAGCTCAGTTCAGTGAGAACACACCGCTGTACCCAATCTGCCGTGCCTGGATGCGCAACAGCCCCACAGTGCGTGAGCACGAACGCTCACCCAGCTCACCGTTGCCCCCACTGCCTGAGGATGAGGAGGTGGGATGGGTGGTAGGCCCCTGCCCAACAGCCAGGGAGGGAGTGGGTAGATGGTTACAAGGTACCCTCCTCACAAGCTATTTGGGATAGACAAGCAGTTTTCTGTGTCCCTTAAATGTCTCCTGGATCCATTGAGGCACACAGATATGGACCCTTAAACTGGGAGTATGGATAGAGCTCTCCAGAGCAGACACACATGGCTACCTGTTCTGGAAGAAAGAAGGGGCAGGGTTCACCTGAGCAGATATGTGTGACCTCCAAGATTGGGATCCCCAAGAGCTGGGGGGCTGGAAAAGGGTCCTTAGTGTAAACTGGTATAGCCACCTGATCTAAAGGAGCCAATGGGGATGCCCAAGGGTATGCAGGCATAGATGGAAATCTCTCAACTGGCTGGGTAAGGTCCCCATTCTGCAGACATGACTCCCAAGTACAGGTCCCAGAGGAGAGACCCTCATGTTTGTTGTCACTGTAAAAGGAAGGAGGGGTAAAATGTGTACCCCTGGCCCTCATCTCTGACTCTTGGACCTGTTATGGGGCTCCTGTGTTTTCAGGGTTCAGAGGTCACCACCAGCAAGAGTCGTGATGTGTACAAGTTGCCTCCTCCCACAGCCCCTGGGCCACCTGGAGATGCCTGCAGATCCCGAATTCCATCCCCACTGCAGCCTGAGACACAGGGTACCCCTGAGGATGAGGTGGGTCTGCAAAGCTTGCCTGGGGCTATAGGACATATGTTGTGGGGCTTGGGCATAGCCACCCAGCCTGGCTTCTCTGTCCACACAGCCCTCTGAGCCCTCACCCTCACCTTCCACACTCATCTACCGCAACATGCAGCGCTGGAAACGCATCCGCCAGAGGTAAGCATCCCCAGCCTGCTTGCTCCTCTGTGGCTTCTGCCCCAACTGCTGAGCTCTCCCTCTGCTTCCCCTCTCCCACTGCAGGTGGAAGGAGGCATCTCATCGGAACCAGCTTCGTTACTCAGAAAGCATGAAGATCCTACGGGAGATGTATGAGCGACAGTGATGGTTCCCTGACCCCAATAAACATTTCCCCTCTTTACACTAGCCTCTGATTCCTCCAGCCTATCCTTCCCGGCCCAGACATAAAGCAGATGGCACAGCTCTAGCACATTTATTGAGGAGTGAGGGCACAGGGCAGCAGGGAATTTAGGAAGGGAGAAAAATTGTGGGGAACCAAAATCTAAAAAAGTGGCTGCAGGCTGGGTCTTAGAGAATAAGGGGAGTCTGGAAGGTGGATTGCCTGTGGTTAGAGACTTAGGGGTCAAGACAAAATGACTGGGGTGCCCTTGATAAAGCTGGAGATGAGGGTTAGGACATTATGCAAGGCCTGGGGAAATGAGCAGAGAATATACGTTTTGAGGGTCCTGGTGGGTCTAGAATGGGTTTTCCAAGGGTGGGGGTCTGAAAAGGGATTCAAGAGTCCGAAGGTGACTGGTTGAGGTTTTGTGTCAGAAGATGAGAAGGCAGGGAGGTGGGGGATGGACTGTCTGGTTAGAATGAGGGGAAGACCAGGCTTGGGTGATCTGGTGTGGGAAGTCTGCAGAGTCTGAGGCTTTGTGGGGAGAGGGAAGGGGTTACGCTTGATTGGCTTATGGTGGGAACAGGGCTGTCTATATCATAATCTTGTATCAGAGTAATTATTTTCGTAATGAGAAGGAAATAGGTTTTGAGTGGGTTTACAAGCCAAGAAATGGGTTAGTGGGGATGGGCTTGTAGGGTCTGGAAGCTAGGAAGGTGTTGGGTTTGAAAACGAGGGTGTGTGAGAGAGATCAGGGCTGAGTCTAGGTTGGAAGGGTCTGGGCTGGGCCCCAGATGGGGTGTAGGGGTGGTGGTCTTGGCGAGCTCGGTACATCTGGCTGGGCAGAGTCAGGTCGGCTTTGAAAGAGGTGGCCTGAGGCGGTTCCCAGGCTTCAGGTGTGTCCAGACCCCAACTTGGCAGCAGCCTGTGGTTGTGGCAGTGGGGCCTGGGCCGGCGCGGGCGCGGCCTGGATGGACAGAACACCCTCAGGGGACAACGCTGATGTCACGGCGGCAGGGTCCACACCAGGCGGCAAGCGGTAGCGGCGGTGGAACTCTCGAGCCACGAATCCGTGCTCATCCTGGAAACGGAGAGGCTTGAGCGGCCCTGCCCTTCCCTATGGCTGCCCCACTCCCCTAGGCCAGTCCACCCGCAGGCTCACCGGGCACTGCCCCCACCAGCGGGCTCACCGGGCGCTCCTCGTGCCGAGCGTGCACCTCCACATGTTCACCAACCACCTTGACAGTGATTTCCTCTGGGGAGAAGTGCTTCACATCCAGCAGCACCGAGAAATGCCCAGGGTCGGTGGGCACCTGTGCACAGCCCACTGTCATCGGGTGCGGCAGGGCTCCCAGGACCCAAGCCAGGCCTCTCCCTCCTAGGTTCTAGTGCAGCTGGCTCTGGCCTCCAAAACTGAGGAGCCCCTTTCAAACTTGTAGCCATGGATGGCCTCCTCATTTCCAATACTAGTCTCACCCTCTCCCAACCAGAGGGAAGAGGCCCCTTTTCCTGCCAGGTAAGACCTAAGGCCTCACAGAGTGAGTCTCCTTCATCCCGTGTCAGCGACCCCATGGTCAATGTGTCCTCCTGGAGACTGACTCCGCAGGGCCCTTTCCTCTCAGAGCCCCGGGGCCCTCACTGCCCTACCCCCCCTGCCCCCCCCCTCTCTCTCTCACACACACACACACACACACGACCCCTTGCGCCCTCAGCAGTTACTAGTCATCCTCCCTGGTTCTTAGAGTGGCCAGCTGCTCCCCATTCTCAAGTCCCAAGACCCATCTGCCTCTCCCGGACACATAGGGTCACTTCATATAATCTACAAACTCTTCCACTGGGAGCCCCTACGCCCTTCAGAATGATTGGCCTCCCATCCCCCACTCCCAGATTCCCTGGGTTACTAGCCTCCTTCAAAGTCACCAAGATTCCCCCCTCAGAGTGACCACCTCACCCTATCAGTCCCCTTAGAACGGAGATTCTCCTCCGATCGACAGGGACCACCGACCCCCTCCATCAATCTGGCCTCTTAAATTCCGTACTTGGGGAACTCCGGAAGCCCCTCTGAGCGGCCGGATTCTTCGTCCCTCTCAAAGTCAAGGGACATTCCCTCATCCCCCCAGGATGACCAGACCCCTCCCCAGGCCTGGCACCTGGGCGGCGGGCAGCGCCACGCTGGGTGCACGCAGGTAGTAGGGCGCCAGCGTGGCGGGGCAGAGTGCAGCGAGCTCAGCCTCCAGTAGCCCCTCGCCGAAGCGCTGGTCGAAGAGGCGCCCAGGCGCCGACAGCCCGGGCAGCGGGGCGGAGGCGCGGCGCAGCCAAGACGGCTGCACAGGCACCGGTATCTCCATCCTGCTCCTCCCGCGCTGTAGTGCCTGGTGCGCCCCCGCGGCTTTATAGCGCGCCCTGTGTCCGCCCCTCCGCGGGCCGCCCGGGGACACTCGGACTGCGGCCAGACCCAGCCACTAACAGAGCCTTATTTAGAAAGCCAACAATGACTTGGCCATTTTAAGCTCCTGCTGGATGCCAGAGAGGTATCAAGATTCTCCAGTTTCCCGAAGGGAAACTAAGGCTGAGGAGGCGGAGCCTTGTCGGAATTTGGGACCTAGGGCTTGAGAAGCCCTCTGCAGAGCTCCCAGTCCCTTTATTCCACCCCCGCCCCGCAGGCAGCTCTGGGGATGACGCAGATGGCAGCCTTAGAGCAGAATCGTGGTATAGAGAATGCGGTGGACCAGCCAAACTGTCAGAAGGACACAGGACAGACTATTTCCATCAGCCCAGTCCGGGCAAGCCGGGTCTAATTCTGTACCTCTGACTCAGTCTCGGATGCACAGAGTAGCGGGGTCTGCCAGGTGAGCAGTGGCCAGGGTCCGTGGACAAGAGTCCAGGCTGGCCCCCCTGGGCCACGCGCCTGGCCCGAAATAGCTTGTTTTGATCCCGCCACCTGGCCAGGAGCCCAGGCCTGGCACTTGGCGCAACCAGCTGCTCCTGCAGCAAGATGGAAGCAGGTGACCGGGCGGGACGGTCCTGCAGGTCCGACTGATGGAGGGATGTCCGTTAGAGAGGGAGCAGTCTCCCTGATTGCCCCTACAACGGGAAAAACGGTTGTTGGAATAGTCTGGACGAGATTCCCGCAGCAAGAAGGTTGTAAGAAAGGCTGCAGGGAAGCGCGCGTACTTTTGAACCCCTAACAGCGAACACAGCTTTATATTCTCTCCATTGGTCCACAGGCTTGCCAATCACTGCTGCACGTTATGGTTCTCCAATCACACACGCTCTCTCAGTCAGGCTGCCTTTACAGCCAGTTGTGAGACACCCGCCTTTGGCCACTTTCCAGTTACTGTTCCTCATTGGTCTCCTTGGAGGCGGCTGTAGTCCCGCGAGGGCACCCCCGGAGGGGGCGGGGCTGATAGAGCATTGCTAAGCGACGGAGAGGCGCGCCGGGTCGGTCGGTGAACTGGGGCCGTAGGCGGAAGCGCGGAAGTAGCCCCCAGATGAACCGCAGGTGAGGCCATCCCCCTTCTGGGGACCACAGGATGCCCGGGGGAGACCAGGATGAGAGAAGCACAATCTGGGGTCAGGATGACTGGGGTCCGGAGTCTCCTCTGTCGCAGGGAACTGAAACTTCCAAGTTGTTCCACAGCTTTGGCTGCTCCAGTCTTGGACTTAACGGGCCCCGGGGGTCCCATCGTGTCTTGCGTTCCGCAGTTAGAGACCCCAAGATGTTTTTTTTTCCTTCTTCTGAGAGTGTCCAGGGGCATCTTAGGAATTAGTTTCTTAATTTTGAAATTGCCCCCAGACTCCTGTAGGTGTTTTGTTTATCTTTCTTGCTTAGGAAGAGCCCATGGACTGCTGGGGATTGTGGTGCATCTGCCCCTTTTTCCTTAGTGTCCCCAAGACTTATGGGAAATGTACTGCGATAGGGTTTAGCCACAGTTCTTAACCCGAGCTCACTTACGAATTCCCCGGGACGCTAGGAAAAAGATACAGATGCCTGCTTCCAGATGATTCTTTTTCTCTTACTCACACATTTGTTGTTTTAAAGACAGCTCCTAGGCTGGATCCAGTGTTGAGAACTACCATTAGCAGTTCCTGGGTTCTTCTCTTTTGCCACTGCTCCAAGGGCTGGCGCCTCCAGCATCATTATTTTGAATATGCAGTGGTGCTTTGTGGGAATTATAGTCCATCTCTTACAGGAATCCATGGGAATTGTAATCTTTCTACCCTCCTCTTCCCATCCTCCTGCCCTGATTCCTACTGGGCTGCAGTGACCATGCTCTGCCTACCAACTTTATTCTCCCCTTGCAGCCTGCCAGTTTTCAACACTCAAGACAGCCCCTTTGGGGATGCTCCTCTGGGTGAAAGCTAGACCTGGCACCCCAAGGTGAGAACACCACACAGAGAGTGCTGTGTGCCAGCCTAATAGCAAGGGAGTGAAGACCTGTGATAAGAGATGCTGGTGAGAGATTAAACACAGTTTCTCATCCCCTCCCCATGGCCCTTCCTTTATCAAGTCCTCTACCACCATCACAGCCGAATTTACTCTGAGTTGTTACCATTGTGAGATGTGTTTCCTCCCCTCTGGACTAAGATTTCATGTGTGTCTTTGTTTCAGGGATACCATTTTTTCTTCTTCCCACCACCCCTGTCTTAGACCCTGACCCCATCCAGGTCCCAGAGATCCAGGATCCCAGAAACTCCCAAGGCTCTGGCCACAGATCCTAACTCCCCTGAGCTATTTGAGAAGTCCTGGCCATCCAGGTCAGGGACCCCTTCCCCACCCAGCACCACTGAGGAACAGATGGGTGCCTTCTCACCACCCACCCTGATTGACAGTGGTGATTCCGTGGTGGCCAAGTAAGTACCATCAGCCCTGAGGGCAAGATTGGGGGGGCTGGGGGAAGGCATCCTGTTATTACCACAGCCAGTGCTGTTTATGTAGCACTTTCCAGACCACACTTCATGTGTGTTAGGAGCTCTGGAATTAGGCTGCCTGGGTTCAAATCCCAGCTCTGTCACTCACTCTGTATGATCTTGGTCTAAGTTTTTTTGTCTATAAATTGGGGATATGAATAACATATCCCCTAGGGCTGTTTAAGCTTTCAATGAGTTACTGTTTGTAAAGCTTCTATAACAATGCTTGTCACATAGTGAGCACTTGGATTTGTAGGACACAAGTTCAGCTATTACAACAAAGAGCCCCAAATTAATTGTGGCTTAAACAAAATAGTATTTATTCCTCCCTCCCCCCTCCCCCCTTGACTGTTGCCCTTTCCTTCATGGACCAAAATGGGTCCCAACAGCATCTGTTATTCAGAATCACATCTTTTCACACCTTGTTAGTCAAGAACCCAGTTACATGGCCATAAAGTTACAAGGGCACCTGGTAAATGTATGTATAGAAGAGTGGGTATGTGTCCAGTATTAGTCTTACACAATATTGTATTACTATATAAGAAAAGAGAATGGATATTGAAGGACAACTACCAGGTGCTTCCATAATGCCTAATAAACATTGGCTATTGTGATTATTACTGTTACTATTATTTGGCTCTCCTTACCCCACCCACCTCCCATTCTCTGATGCCCACAGGTTCATAAACCGGTTCCGCCAGGCTCAGCCCACAAGCAGAGAGGAACGCACGCCTGCAGGCCCAACCCCGGCTGACTTTTGGTGGTTGCGGCCTGAATCTCCAGACCCTAGTAGTCAACTTGCAGCAGGTACTTGCTTCAGTCCCATCCACTCCTGGCCCCAAACCTTTTCTTTTCTTTTTCTTTTTTTTTTTTTTAAATTTATCTTTATTATTGAAAGTATTACAGATGTCCTTTTTCCCTCCATCGACCCCCTCCACTCAACTTCTGGCCCCCCACCAGACCTTTCCCTCACTATTGCCTGTCAATGGGCTATGCATATATGCATATAAATTCATTGTTTAATCTCTTCCCCCTACTCCCTTCCCTCTGAAATACGTTAATCTGTTGCATGCTTCAATGTCTCTGGATCATTTTTGTTCATCAGTTCATTTTGGTTATTAGATTTCACATGTAAGTGAGAGCATGTGGTACTTGTCTTTCTCTGACTGGTTTATTTTGCTCAGCATAATACTTCCAGGTCCCTCCATGCTGTTCCAGAATCTTTCTTCAGTGACCTCAGCAGCCACTCCTCCTAAATCAATTGGGGTTTCTCAGCAGGAACCAATAAACCAGAAGGAAGACTCACCACAGAAGTCCCGACTCTTGCCAAGGTGTCCAGTGCATCACAGGCTAAGGCTATAGCCCCCCTTCAGGAAGTAAAACAGGTGAAATCCCCATTTACTCCTCCCCCTATGTTACCTGAACTGACAGCACCAGCCCTGGTATAGAATTAGAGTCAGTCCGCAATTCAAGGAAGCATAAACAAACAAACAAAAAAAAAGGATTTGTTTGCTAATGCAATTAAAAAGTCCAAAAGTAGCTTCTTTCAGGCATGGCTGGATCCAGGTGTTTGAACACTATTGGGAAGAACTTGACTGGTTTAGTTTTCTGTTCTTCTTTGTTGAGCTAAGTCTCAGGCAGGCTTTCCTCTCAAAGTAGCTAAGATGGCCTCAGTAGTTCTAGCCTTTTCACTTATTTAATCCACAGGAAAGAGGAACCTTTTCCGATAGCTCCATCCAAAGCCCTTGTTACTTTCATCGGCTCACAATCACTGTGAACCAGAGGACAGAATGTTGTGATTAGCCAGGCCTGGTCAGGAAGGCAGAGTCAACACTTCCCCTACAACAATAATTTCATTGAGGGGTGTGGATCCACACAGGAAAACTGGGCCACTCTTCCCTGAAGAGGAAGAGCAGATTCTAAGCCAGCATGTGAGGACCAGGTGGAGTGCAGATGTGCACTCCAGGCCCTCTGTCTGAGCAGCCTTTGGAATCTGGGTTGGCCCCTGACCATCTCACCTCAGAGCCTCAATACATGGAACTCATCTCTGCTGGACCTGGAGATGCTGAGCCTGCAAAGCAGAGCTGCCAGGCTGCTGAAACACAGGTACTTTCCCTGCCCCCATCATCCTCTCCACTCCTACAACTCCAGACCCCACCCATTGCCTCTGAGACTCCTATTGCCTCATTTCTGTATTCTTCCTACAGCAAGGCCTCCATCTCCTCCTCCTGCAGCCCCAGCGATTCCAACAATTCCTTATTCCCTGTCAGCTCTGATGGTCTTTCTCCTTCCTCTGTGGCCTTCATCCCTGACTCCAGCAAGGGCTCTGACCCCAAGGCACATGGTGAGTTCTGGAGAGCAAGGATTGAGGACAGCCAGTGTGAGTCCCACATTTGCAACTAATCAGCTATGTGACCTTGGGCCTGTCTGTGCCTCCTTGTTTCCCCAACTTTAAAACGGGGATAATAATTGTACTCTACTGTGGGTGTGGTGAAGATTAAATTAGTTGGTGAATTACTTAGCACCAGCCAGTTAATAGTAGCTATCATTGGTAGGACAGGTTTTCTCTCTGTATCCTATCTACATCT
This sequence comes from Murina feae, assembly GCA_004026665.1. NCBI lineage: Eukaryota > Metazoa > Chordata > Mammalia > Chiroptera > Vespertilionidae > Murina > Murina feae. Next base: position 64,115 of record PVJC01004340.1, read on the forward strand.
CTAAACACAAAGCTAGGGTTCTTGCAAATTTGGTGCTACATTTGATTTGACAGCAAAATCTGACCTTAACAATAAGAAGGATATTTATTATCTATCTATCTATCTATCTATCTATCTATCTACTAGGGGCCCGGTGCACAAAAATTTGTGCACTCAGGGTGGAAGGAGTCCCTCAGCCCGGCCTATGCCCTCTCACAGTCTGGGACCCCTCAGTGGATGTCCTATGATGGCCCCAGTCTGCCAGGCGCCTTGTGTGTGTATGTGTGTGTGTGTGTCACCACTGGGGACCTGCCCCCAGCCGCATCTGAGGCTCGGAGCAGTCCTCCTGTGTGTGTCTACCTGCTGGGGGCCTGTCCCCAGGCACACCATCAAGGCTTGGAGCAG
>PVJC01004341.1:0-24462 GCA_004026665.1 Murina feae
AAACCCTTTAAGAATATGTGCGGCCCTGACCGGTTTGGCTCAGTGGTTAGAGTATTGGCCTACAGACTGAGAGGTCCCAGGTTCGATTCCGGTCAAGGGCATGTACCTTGGTTGTGGGCACATCCCCAGTGTGGGGTGTGCAGGAGGCAGCTGATCAATGTTTCTCTCTCGTCGATGTTTTTAATTCTCTATCCCTCTCCCTTCCTCTCTGTAAAAAATCAATAGAATTTATTTAAAAAAAAAGAATATGTGCAGTAGGTCCCATTTTCCCAGTTATTCAAAATATTCTGAGTCACAGGTCTACATTTAGGATTAAGAAATAAAAGTTTGGCCCTAGCTGATTTGGCCCAGTGGATAGAGTGTCAATCTGCAGACTGAAGAGTCCTGTGTTTGATTCTGGTCAAGGGCACATGCCAGGATTGCGGGCTCTATTCCAGTGTGGGGCCTGCAGGAGGCAGCTGATCAATGGTTCTCTTTTATCATTGGTGTTTCTATCTCTCCCTCTCTGAAATCAATAAAAATATATTTAATTTAAAAAAAAAAAAGAAAAATTTGTCTTTGTAGACCTGACAGCAGATATCTTCAGGATATAAAAAGGCCCATTTCCTGATGGCTTCTATACTGTTGTATGTTGAGCTATGTTACAAGGATTTCTTCCACTTCTCTCTGCCACCCCTCCACTTGCTAAGCCACCAGTCTCCATATATGTGAGGCCAACTGATCCAGAAGCTCAAGAGGAGAGGCCTCCTAATCTGAGCTATTAGGCTGGTGCAGTGGACTTGAAAGATCTAAGTAATAACTGTCCAGAGCAGAGAGATTCTGAGTGTGGCCCAGAGACAGCTGGACTGGGAGAAGACCATAAAGCTGATGGAAGAAAACTCAACTGATTGAACTGAAAGAATGTAATGCTGCACCTGCAAGAGAGCTAGATAAGAGTTTCTCCCTACCGAGAGGCTACCAATGACTTTGGGTAATATTGCTGGTGTGACACTGAAAGGTGTTAGGGCACGGTGATGAAATCAGACTATAGGATGGGTGTCTATATAGGTTATGTAATTTGTCTTGAATAATCTTCTTCCTCCTCCTCCTCCTCCTCTTCTTCTTTTCTCTCTTTCTCCCTCCCTCCTTCCCTCCTTTCTTTCCTCTCCTCTCCTGGCCCCGCTGGTACTCTCTTCTGCTCTGCCTCATCTCAATCTCTCCTCCTCTGTTTCCCCCTCCCTCTCTATCTCCCTCTGCTTCTTTTGAGAACACTGCCTTCTGCTACACTGTGGCTAATGTACTTTCAGAGTTGGAGAGCTGATAACTTGGTTGGAATCTAAGATACCTCCTGCACTGTCACTGGGATAATAGTTGAGATTTCAGGGTGGGGTCAGAGAAGGCTAATGCTCCCATCAAGTATCATGGAAACACATAAGTTACATGAAGGGCAATGACCTACAGTGGGTTCTGTACCAAATATTGAAAACAGGCCTTAAAAAACGTTTTTTTAATTTAATAAGGATATCATTTGAAATCAGGGAGTAATGTGGAGGAAGTGAGCCAGGAGATGAAGAACAGAGGAACAAAGAAGGCAAAACATACTGACCCTACTTCACTGTTTTGTATAATCCAGATCTGACTCCCAGAAGCAACTTTTTCATCATGATGAAAGCATTAAGTGCTCAACTTTTTTTCTGTTCCTTACTAGGAGTGAAATGATGTAAATGTAATTAGTATATTCTTTTGAAAGCCTCCAAAGTTACTTCAGCTCTCACAGTCCAGTACTTAAATAATGAGGGAAATAAACTAAAAGCAATAAAGGGAAATCCAGTTATAGTTTCAAATTGATAAGTTAGCTCTTGCCAGTTCAGTATTAGCCCAAATAACTCCTGAACTTTCCCAGCTGGATATAACAAAATTTGATATTTAAATATGTGTTATCTTATTGTGTTATCTTATATGTGTTATCTTATTATACATAGAAAACCCTAAAGACTCCATAAAAAAACCAGAGGAACCAAGATGACGGCATAGGATATATACTTGAATGTGCTGCCTCCCACAACCACATTAAAACTACAACTATAAAGCTAAACAGCCATCCTCCAGAACCAGGGGAGTAGAAAGTTTACAACTAGAAGGCAAGAGAAGGAGTGCATTGAGACTGAGTAGAAGGCATCAATAACGGAGCGGTACGGATGTGCGCAAAACGGTGATGGCAGTGGCAGCGGCACCTGGATCCGCGGGGTGTTTCAGTTGGAAAAGGAATACAAGCTCCGGGGCCGCACTGAACTCATTTCGGGCTGTCTGGCAACAGGGCGGAAGGCAAGAGTGGCTTTCAAGTAGAGCCGTTCGCTGCAATCGCTGACGCAGAGCTCTGAGACTTGGGGTCTCAAGGGCGCAGAGACGACAAAACGCGGAGAAGTCGCGGAGATGGCTGAGGGACAGCCATCGATGTTTGCTCCAACCTGGTGATTCTCTGAGACCCCACCCACCCAATTTACAACCCCAACCAAGCTGTGCACCTGTCTGCCTGCAGCCTAACTTAAGAGACTGTAGCTGGGACAGAGAACTCCAAAAGTTCCAAACCCCAAACAATGAGGAGAAATGTATAGATCTCGCTGTACCACCTCTAGGGCAGACTCACACAGCAGTTGACTTTGCACCTCCTTGGAGATATAGGAGCCAGGGTACCCAGTGACCAGATACCAGATTTCAGCTCCTCACATCCATAAGAGACACACTCAAGAGGCAGATTCAGTGAGCACCAAAGCCCCACTGAAGCAAGTTCTGCTCCATTCGGGTGCCTCCTGCACAGCAGTTCTTCCACTATAGACACAGCGAGTTCTCGCAATCAATTGGCCTGCAGGTCATTTCCTCCCAGTGATACCAACAGAAATCAAGGCTTAACTACAACAAGACTGTGCACCCAGCCCTCAAAGGTGTACACCAAGAGTGTTCACGCCAGGTGATTGGGGAGGCTGAGCCACTGGGCCCAAGAGGACACCTATCACACAAATCCACTCTATCAACACAGGGAAGCAGCCAAAATGTGGACACAAAGAAACAGGCCACAAATGAAAGAAAAGGAGGAAAACAAACTACTGGATATAGGGTTAAAAACCACAGTTATAAAGCTACTCAAGAATCTTCTACAAACCTCCAAGGAACTAAGTGAGACCTTCAAGGATCTTAATGAGAATACCAAAAAAATGGAAAAGGACCAGTCAGAAATTAAGCATACACTGACTGAAATAAAGAATAATATACAGAAATCCAACAGCAGACTAAAGGATTGCAAGAGCCAAGTCAAAGATTTGAAATACAAAAAAGCAAAAAAAACGCATCCTGAAAAGAAAAAAGAATCCAAAAATATGAAGATAGTGTAAGGAGCCTCTGGGACAACTTCAAGCATACCAACATTAGAATTATAGGGGTGCCAGAAGAAGACAGAGAGCAAGATATTGAAAGCCTATTTGAAGAAATAATGACAGAAAACTTCCCCTACCTAGTGAAAGAAATGGACTTACAAGTCCAGGAAGCACAGAGAACCCCAAGCAGAAGGAATCCAAAGAGGACCATTCCAAGACACATCATAATTAAAATGCTAAGGGCAAAAGATAAGGAGAGAATCTTAAAAGCAGCAAGAGAAAAAAGTTACCTGTAAAGGAGTACCCATACGACTGTCAGCTGATTTCTCAACAGGAACCATGCAGGCCAGAAGAGAGTGGCAAGAAATATTCAAAGAGATAAATAGCAAGAACCTACAACCAAGATTACCCAGCCAAGCTATTGTGTAAAATTGATGGCCAGGTAAAGAGCTTCACGGACAAGAAAAAGCTAAAGGAATTCACCATCACCAAACCAGGATTATTTGAAATGCTGAAAGGCATTCTTTAAGAAGAGGAAGAAGAAGAAAAAGGTAAAGATAAAAATTATGAACAACAAAGTGACAACAAATACGTATCTATCAACAAGTAAATCTAATAAGTCAATAAAAATATCTGATGAACAGAATAAACAGGTGAATATAATAGAAGTAGGGGCATAGAAAGGGAATGGACTGACAATTCTTGGGGGAAGGGGGTGTGAGGGGTGTCGGAAGAGACTGGACAAAAATCTTACACCTATGGACAAAGACAGCGGCGGGGGTAAGGGCATGAGGGGGGGAACCAGGTGGAGGGGAGCTATGGGGGTTAAAAAAAAAGGAACACCTGTAATCTGAACAATAAAGATTTATTTTTTAAAAACATCAAAAAAAACTACTAGACTTAATAAATGAATTTGGCAATGTAGCAGGATACAAAGTTAACACCCAAAATCTATGGCTTTTTTATACACCAACAATGAACTCACAGAAAGAGAAACAAACAAAAAATCCCACTTACCATTGCAACAAAAAAATTAAGATACTAGGGATAAACTGAACTAAGGAAGTAAAAACCTGTACTTGGAAACTACAGGACATTGAAAAAAAAGAGAAGAAGACATAAACAAATGGAAGAATATACCGTGTTCATGGATTGGTAGAATCAACATCATTAAAATGTTCATACTACCCAAAGAAATCTATAGATTCAATACAATCCCCATTAAAATACCAACGGCATATTTCACAGACCTAGAACAAATTCTCCAAAAATTCATATGGAATAAAAAAAAGACCCCGACTAGCCGCAGCAGACCAGAGAAAAAAGAACAAAGTTGGAGAGATCACAATATCACATATCAAAGTATATTATAAAGCCACTGTTCTCATAACTGCCTGGTATTGGCACAAGAACAGACATACATAGTAGACCAATGGAATAGAACAGAGAACTGAGAAATCAACGCAAGACATTATGCTCAATTATTTTACAAAGGAGGCAAGAGCTTATAATGGAGTCAATACAGTCTCTTCAATAAATGGTGTTGGACATGCAAAAAATGAAACTAGACTACCAACTTAATCATACACAAAAATAGACTCAAAATAAAGAACTTAAACGTAAGACGGGAAACCGTAAAAGCTTAGAAGAACCTTAGCCAGCAAAATATCAGACATATGTCGTAGTAATATCTTTACCAATATGGCTCCTAGGACAATGGAAACTAAGGAGAAAATAAACAAATGGAACAACCAGTATATCAAAACAAGCTTCTGCACAGCAAAAGAAACCATCAACAAAACAAGAAAGCCCACTGCATGGGAGAACATATTTGCTAATGTTATCTCCGGTAAGGATTTAATCTCAAAATTTACAGGGAACTCGTACAACTTAACAAAAGGAGGATAAACAATCTAATCAAAAAATGGGCAAAGGACCTAAATAGACACTTTTTGAAAGAGGCCAAGAGACATATGAAAACATGCTCAAGGTCACTAATCATCTGAGAGATGCAAATGAAAACAACAATGAGGTACCATCTCACACCTGTCAGAATGACTATCATCAACAAATGACAAGTGCTGGTGATGATGCAGAGAAAAAGGAACCCTCATGCACTGCTGGTGGGAATGCAAGACTGGTGCAGCCACTATAGAAAACAGTATGGAGTTTCCTCAAAATTAAAAATGGAACTCCCATTTGACCCAATAATCGCACTTCTAGGAATATATCCCAAGAAATCAGAAACAACTATCAGAAAGGATATTTGCACCCCTATGTTCATAGCATAATTTATAATAGCTAAGATTTGGAAATAGCCTAAGTGCTCATCAGCAGATGAGTGGATTAAAAAACTGTGGTACATTTACACAATGGAATACTATGCTGCTGTAAAAAAGAAAGAACTCTTACCAGTTGCAACAGCATAGATGGACCTGGAGAGCATTATGCTAAGCAAAATAAGCCAGTTGGAGAAAGATAAATACCATATGGTCTCACTCATTTGTGGAATATAATGAACAACATAAACTGATGAACAAAAATAGATCCAGAGACAGAAGCATCAAATAGACCGTCCAACCTCAGAGGAATGGCAGGGTGGTGGTGGTGGGGTTGGACAAGTTAAGAGATCAATCAAAGGACTTGTATACATGCATATAAGCATAACCAATGGACATAGACAGTAGGGGGGATAAGGGCATGTGCTGGGGGTTGGGAGTGGCTGAGGGGAGGTTAATGGGGAAAGAAGGAGACATATATAATACTTTAAACAATAAAGAATTTAAATTAAAAAGAAAAATACGTGCCATCTGGTGGTGACCTGCACCACACGTTCATACAAGACTGATCCTGAGGCTGTGGCTATCTCTATCTGGGTGAATCAGACCAGAAAAAGCCAAGAACCCCAACTTTTGTGATCCTCCAACAAATGAGCAACAGCCCACAAGCCCCACTCAGGCTTCTCTGCTAACAGCCCTGCCCCTGCAGTTTCCAGCCCTTCCAGTGAGGGGCAGTGATGCCTTGAAACAGGCTGAAGAGGCTTTTGAGCACTGTGCTTTTTTCTAGGAAAACCTGAAGTTTTATAGGCTTGAGAAGACGAGACAACCTCAGTTTTGATTGTCAGACTGTAGTTATGGTGTGTGTTAATTTCATACCATACTCACTTTCCCACAGGGATAGAAAGTGCAGAAACCTTACAATTTTTATAGGAAATGTAGTTAGTGTTAATAAATGTATTTTAAGTTTTGCTTGGGGAAAAACAATAGGAAAAGGAATGCTCTCATTCTGTTCTGTATCTCATTCAGCTGATCTATTTAAAGTACACATCGAGGCTTCCAAAAAAGCTTAGAAAACCAAAGGGTACTTCCTGTCACTGCATATTCTCTTTTCAAAGACTATTTCTGGAACTCTTTACAGGTCCCAGAATTCCCAAAGTGGAAATAATAAACACTTACCTTAAATCTTAATCAATCTGAAAAGCAAAGGCAATGAATACATGGATACCTTCTCTCTTTGGAATTCCTCTTTCCATCTGACCCCTGGAATGTTGCCTTGATCTTCAGGATCAGAGAGATGTTAATGACATATTTTCTTTCTGATTCAAGCAGTTCCAGAGCTACAGTCTGTCTTTTAGCTTTAAAAGCAAACCAAGGAAGGAATTGTTAACCATTTCTCCCAAAAACCTTATCAAATGATAAAAGCAGTACAAAGATATTGAAAGCAATAAGCGTATGAAAAGATGCTCAACATTGCTCAGCTGGTGTGGCTAGGTGGTTGAGCTTTTTGACTCATGAACCGGAGGTTACGGTTCATAATGCAAGAAGATATATTTTTTCTCTCTCCTCCCTTAAAGTCAATAAAAAATATATTTTGAAATATATTTGTATTGATTTCAGAGAGGAAGGGGGAGAGAGAGAGAGAGAGAGAGAGAGAGAGAGAGAGAGAGAGAGAGATCAATGATGAGAGAGTATCAATAGGCTGCCTCTTGCAAGACCACTACTGAAGATTAAGCCTGAAACCCAGGCATGTGTCCTGACTGGGAATCGAACCATGATCTGCTGGTTCGTGGGTGGATGCTCAACCCCTGAGCCACATTGAACAGGCAGTAAAAAAATATATTTTTTAAATGAGTGGTTACCCAGAATCAAGGTGTAGTCCCAGCTGGCCATTGTGACCTCTGTAAGGCTTTGGCTAGTTTATCTGGAAAGGAAGTCACATACTAGGCAGCCTCACATGTCCACTGAATCTATACTACAAGGATTCTAGCCTTAGGTCACCGTGTTCTTTAAAATTTCAGCCTGCATTCCCCCTTGGGGCTTACCAGCTAAAGAGGTTTCACATAAAACATTTTCCAAGGAACCGTGTCTGCCCTGGCCAACTTCCTTGAGTTTATCTGGGTGATCTTTTGTGACATATTCCTCGCCCCATTCTTTCCCATCCTTTGGCTGCCTCCACACGCCGGAGGGCACATGGCCCTTGGACTGGATATCGGCTGTGAGGCAAGGCTTGAGGTTTTCTTCTGCTTCTGGAGTCGTTGGGTTCATTCCTGAAAAATAACACTTGCCATCAAGGTCTAATTTTTTTAAATCGTATTTGTTACTAATTTTTAAATATCATGCTCCTGGGATGAAATATTAACCTAGGATTAAAAGTCTCCACAGTTGAATAACCTTTCTCTTTTTCTGGTCTATACAACTTATACTCTTTATACATAGTCTACTAAATAAGTTTTTAAAAATAAATTTATAAAATGATGTTAATTTATATAGTATGTACTGACTCATACTGCTTCCTTTCAGGTGAGCACATCAAGTGCCTTCAGCACTAGGAAGAAAGTACAGAAAGAGACAGAAAGGGCCAGAGACAGTGTCAGCTTTTGGAACTTGTCCCCCTTCGCCCTGATGATGGTAAGTTGCAGAAAGGAAGGAGTAAGTGAGTGAGGGAAGATGAAATAAGTTATAAAATTTGGGTGAATTGTCTATTAAGTAAATAACTTTTTAATTAAGCAAACTGGTGATTTTCAACCAGTGTGCCACAAGAATTTTTAAAACATGCAATACCTGACCTCTTTTTCCATTAAATTGTTAAATAAAAAAATGATAATAGCCAACACAACAATAGCCAACCTGTGTGAATGAATAAAATTATATCTATTTTTTGTTAGGCAAAATATATTTTTTGGTGTACAATAGAATTTTAGTAATTAGTTTGTGTGTGTCATGAGATGAAAAAGGTTGAAAATCGCTGAAGTAAACTGTAAAACTATGTCATGCTACATACACCTGTGAGTTCTCAGTTAATGTTAATTCATCAGTACTGTAATTGAAAGGAGTCAGAAAGAATCAAGAATGCTGGTTTGATCTTAAACTTCCCCACCCCTTCTCTGTTCTTGAGTTTAATTGAGTCACTGATCTACTCCAACACATGTCTCAGAATCTTAATAACCAGTATGCTTTATTTTGCCTGAGTTCTTTCATGCCTGGTTTGGCACTGAGGAGTAGAAGCAGGGAAAGTGAAAAAAGGGAAAGGATGGAATTGCTAGAAGAAAAAAGAAGAGCCACTTACCAGGACCCATCATTCCCTTCACATTACTATCTCCTATATGCATGGATCTGGACTCCTGGGCTGCAGAGAAAGGAAAGCCTTCAGTCAGTATTCATTCCACTAACACGGACTGGGCACCTTCTATGAGCTAGGCACTAGGGACAGACTCACAGAATTCACTGTTTTCTGGGGGAGATAGAGCAGTGGGAAAAAATACACAATATAATGTGACAAGACCTATTTCCCCATTTGTAAAAAGATGTAATAGTGGTACTTACTGCATAGTCTACCATAAGTATTAAATCAGTTAATATTTGTAAGCTGCTTAAAGTGGTACCTGACACACAATAAGGACTAAATTATTGCTGGTGGAGGTCGGGGAGTAAGAGATCTTGGTGAAGAAGGTAATGACAGGAGTCATAATGGTGCTATTAAAATATGTCAGATCCTTTCGCTCCTCTGCTTAGCCCTCTGATGGCTTCCCATTTTAGTGCAAAAGCCAAAGACTGTATTTTAAGACCCTAAAGTATCTGCCCTTCTTCCCTGCCTGCTGTTCCTTTTCTTTTAAAAAGAAAAAACTGCATCTCCTATTGGTAGTGGCTGTTCCCTTTCTTTCCCTCAGTATCATAGCTAACTTCATTTCCTTCAGGTCTTTTCCTGGTACACACTATAAAATTACACCTATGTTTCTTTATTTTCTCCTTGTCACTATCTAACATATTATGTATTTTATTTATCTTGTTCATTGTCTGTTTCCTTCAGAACCAATTCTCCACGAGGGCAGGAATTTTTGTTGTTTTGTTCATTACTATATCCCATCATTTAAATCAATGCCTGGGGTGGATGAATGGATGGATGAATGGATAGAAGGAAGGATGAGTGGGTATAACCAACAGCTTGACTGCAATCTCAGTTTAGCTGAGCCAGAGGCACCCAGCTTAGCTGTATATATATATTTCTGACTCAGAGAAACTGTGACATAATGAATATTTGCTATTTTAAACTACTAAATTTGGGGGTACTGTATTATAACTAACAGTGGATAAGTCAATCCTTTCTGAAAGTTTAGTCCTTTGATCTTGAGTTTAACATAACCTATCACCAATAGTATACATAATATCTTATTATGACATATTATTCCCAAATTTTTGGCAACTTGGTAGGATAAACTATGTAATATAAGCCATGCCTACACCACAGTGAAGGAAGGAGGAGTTGCCATTAAATAGCTCATTTAAATCCATCTGGACATTTTACAAATATAATTTCTAATCATTTCTCTTGTGAAAATGTTCAGTTGCCCCAGACCTGGCATTGATCTGACCTCTACTTTCCAAGCCCCTCCTGTAATCTCCCCTAACAAGACCATCTTTTATGTCATGCTCTTCATGACACAGAGCAAAGAATATAGAGCCACCTACCATAAACCCACATCCCAGATGGATCAAGTGAATTTTCCCAGGCTGCACCTATTTATCTCTAAAATAACTGCTCAAGTGGATAAAAAAAATTTTAAAAAGCAAATCTGTACTTTAAAGTTAATACTGACTAAAAGCTATTTGATTTAGATTTTTAAATTCAGTTATTCAAAACACATGTATTGTCATTGAATATATGAGCCAAATTGTTCATTAAGCCAATTGAGGACTTTACAATTGGTTGAGAAGTCACTGAGCCTCTTTTGGAGACTTTCTACATACAACCCAAAGAAAAGGAAATTCACCTAAACATTGTTAATATCTACATTCGTTCTCCTGTAGGTGCTTTGCTAGATTTTGCTAAGGATACAAAGAAGTATCAATCATTTTTTCTTTTGTTTCTTTTCCTGAGTTAAACACAGGTCACTAACCGATGTCTGGGGACATCCCTTAGAATGCCACTTTCTTCAGTACTGCCCAACTACAATTCTATATCTGTTCTAACATCTCTCAGGACAGGTGACTGTTTCAGCCCACAGATAGCAACAGCTCTGGTTTTCCAGAAAAAGAGTACAGAGTTAGATTGTATGAGGGCACTGCCTGCAGTTAGGGCAGATATATCTTTCTCATGTCAGTGAGACCTTTGCTGAAATAGAAGCAGAACACACAGTTTTATCCATGCTAAGAATATAACTACTTTAAAATGTCTATGCAGATAAGGATTGAGAAAGTAATATGGGAAATAAAAGGTTTTATTAGAGTAATTTTTTAAACATTTTCCTTCTTATGGTTGTACAACAAATTATCTCTGGTCCATTTGAAATTCAAAACACCCAGTATTTTACCAAAAAAGAAAACATTTTTAAATTAGGCAGATTCTCCTGATTTTTCAGATCCTTTAGATTCTTTTAAATTCCAGATGCAAGAGGGAAAATTCTGAGCAATACACCATTTTCCTCTAACAAGGATGAAGGCCTTAGGCCCATTCTGATGATTACTTAAGCTCTCAGAATCAAGGAAAAAAATTCCTGGCTAATTCAGTATGATTTGTGAGCTGTACCTTTTTCATAGGCCTGAGAAGGCAAGAGGTTTGTGAAGTCTTCACTTGGAAGAACAGGCTCAGGGATATTGATTGAACGGAAAGGACTTCCTTGTGCTTGAGCAGGCCCAGCCTGTGAGCCATGCTCTTCTTTTTGAGTTTTCCTAGGAAAGGGAAGCAAAAGGTCTTAATATCTGGCGGGTTCGGAAGAGATTCAGTTTAGAATAATTAAAGAAAATTTCTAAGTTATTGTGTTGAACCATATAAAATTAACAACAGTCAAACACCAGCAACCTAATTCATCAGCAAAGTTGAAGAAAAAAATTTAAATATCTATAAATCACCTAATTGTAATATCTACATTCTTATTTCTCTGTTACTGGCTTCCCTGTCATCAGGGTCTTTATAGAGTTAACAGTGGTAAAAATTTGCTTAGGATGATTTACATTCATTTAACAAAGCAACACAGTGGTACCAGGAGACAGAAGGTCTTCAGCCGAAAACAATTAGCCATTCTCCTGAGCCACACAGATGTTATTGCTATATTTCTAGTTTAAATTTAATGCTATTAAAAATATCCTATATAATAAAACCATAATATGCAAATCAACTGAACGACAGAATGATCGGTCGCTATGACGTGCACTGACCACAGGGGGCAGACACTCCATGCAGGATCTGCCCCCTGGTGGTCAGTGCACTCCCACAGGGGAAGCGCTGCTCAGCCAGAAGCTGGATCACAGCTGGCGAGCGCTGCAGCAGTGGCAGGAGCCTCTCCTGTCTCCATGGCAGCACTAAGGACCCCTCGGGGGGTCCCAGACTGTGAGAGGGTGCAGGCTAGACTGAAGGACACCCCCCTATCCCCCCAGTGCACAAATATTGTGCACTGGACCTCTAGTATAACAGTAAAGATTATGTATGTTTAGTGGTGAAACTTTACGTGAGTCAACATGGTTGAGATATCCTATCTAATAAAAGATTAATATGCAAATTAACCATTACTCTGCAACAAAGAAGGTGGTGCCCATGGTGGCCAGGGCGGGATGCTGGCGGCGTTGCACTGGCAATGTGAGCCCAATGTCTGCGCCCCAGCCGCGCAGAGGGAGGGGAAGGACCTTGGGCCAGAAGCCAGGGCAAGGGATGCTGAGCTTGTGGCAATGCAAGCCCAGTGTCTGTGCCCTAGATGCACGGAGAAAGCCTTGGGCCAGAGGGCAGGGCAAGGGATACTGGTGTTGTTGCAGGCCAGGCTGAGACACACCCTCTCCCTCCACCACCACCCCCCCCACCCTGTGTGCGAATTTCATGCACCGGGCCTCTAGTGTCTCTCTCTCTCTCTACTAATAAAAGCGGAATATTAAAATTAACTGTCTCTTCGGGACGGGTAAGCCACGCTCACCAGCCAATCAGAGTGACTGTATGCAAAATAGCCCAGTCAAGATGGTGGAGGCCAGCACCGGGAAAGAAGCCACAGACTGCGGCCTAGCAGGGCAGACTGAAGACCTCTGCCACAAATAGAGGTGGCAGCCGAGGAATGGAGCAGCCTGCCAGCCCAGGGGCTGTGATTGGCCTGGGTGGGTCCCGGGGCGCAGAGGCATGGAGGCCACTAAGCCTCCGTGCCACCCACCCAGGCCCATCACAGCGGGGGCGGGACCAGCCGGCCCAGGGGCTGCGATGGGCCTGGGTGGGTCCGGGACACACACTCACAGAGGCTGCTAAGCCTCCACCGAACCCACTCAGGCCCATTGCAGCCAATGCGGGGGTGGGACCAGCGGCCGCCCCGGGGCTATGATGGGCCTGGGTGGCTCCCAGGCCACACACGCACAGAGGCTGCTAAGCCTCTGTGCATGTGTTTCCCACAACCCACCCAGGCCCATGCAGCCGCAGCAGTGGTGGGCTGGCTGGGCAGCTGGAGGATTTAATGAGGGAAGCTTTAGTGAGGGAAGGAGAGCTGCTCCCTTTCTCTCACATATGCCTCCTGGGCCCACTCTCTCGCTGGCTCCATTTTCTCTTACACAGGGGCAGGGGTCTCCTGTGAGAGGCCCCATCTCCCTTCAGAGCTGGGGTGAACCCCCAGGGGAGCCAGGAGATGGAGAGATGGGCAGGGGGCAGGCGGAGCAGCAGCCAGGGAGAGTTTGGGGGGAAGTAACCAGGTGGGGGAGGGGTGGAACAGGATGAAGGGAAGAATTTTATAAAAGAGTCAGTGGACAGCAGAGTTAAAAAAACAGGATGTATGAGGGAACTGTAGGGCCTATAATGAAAACCAAGTATAGTTGTGTAGTAGGGACAGATTTTAAAAGTAGAAGTCAGAAAAGAAAAAAAGATAAATGGTAGTGGATAATTAGGCAAGTAGATAGATAAGTATTAAAACAGTGGAAGTAAGTAGAGAAGAATGTATGGCAAAGGTAAGATGAGAGAAAAAGAGGGAGGGAAGAAAAGTTATAAAGGGGGAGTTGATAGAGCTTAAAAGGAGAATGGGAAGAAGGAAGGAATGGGGGAGGGAGCAAAGCAGATCAGAGGGAGGAAGTGAAGAAAAAAATTAAGGTGGGAAGGAAGGAAGAGGGGAGGGTGGGCAGGGGTAAAGATAAAGGAAAGAAGGAATGTGGGAAGGGAAAGAGGGTAGTAGAAAAATGGGAAGAATGATGATGGAATAGAAGTAGGAAATAAGGAGGAAAGAAAAGCTTATAAATGATGAATCAGTAGGAAAAGTGTTACATAAAGGAGAAAAATTGTGTGAGAGGAAGAAGCCAATAAGGGAGTCAAATACAATTGTGTGTGAAGGAGATAAGATTAAAAAGGAAAGTTAATAGGGGTGACCAGGCCGGTAGGGGAGGGCAGTTAGGGGGATCAGGCAGGCAGGCAGAGTGGTTAGGGCAGGCAGGCAGGTTAGCGGTTAAGAACCAGAGGTCCTGAAAACCCTTTTTACGAAGATGGCAAGATGGCGCCGAAAGCTAAGAAGGAAGCCCCTGCCCCTCCCAAAGCCGAAACCAAAGCAAAGGCGTTGAAGGCAAAGAAAGCAGTGTTGAAAGGCGTCCACAGCCACACAAAAAAGAAGATCCGCACGTCACCCACCTTCCGACGGCCAAAGACACTGAGGTTCCGGAGGCAGCCCAAATATCCTCAGAAGAGCGCACCCAGGAGAAACAAGCTTGACCACTATGCCATCATCAAGTTCCCCCTGACTACCGAGTCAGCCATGAAGAAGATAGAAGACAATAATACACTAGTGTTCATTGTGGATGTCAAGGCCAACAAGCACCAGATCAAACAGGCTGTGAAGAAGCTCTATGACATTGATGTGGCCAAGGTCAACACCCTGATCAGGCCTGATGGCGAGAAGAAGGCATATGTTCGACTGGCTCCTCACTATGATGCTTTGGATGTTGCCAACAAAATTGGAATCATCTAAACTGAGCCCAGCTGTCTAATCACAAATATAAAAAATTTACACTGTAAAAAAAAAAAAAAAAAAAAGAACCAGAGGTCCTGGATTATGAGAGTCCCCAAGAACTCCACATTGGAGAGGGTGCAGGTGGGGCTGAAGGACCATCCCCCCACCCCCCCGTGCACGAATTTTGTGCACCGGGCCCCTAGTGTGTGTGTGTGTATGTGTGTGTGTGTGTAATATGCAAAGTGTCCCCGTGGAAGTTTGACCAGGAAACCAGGAGTTCTGTCGCTCGCTATTATGTGTACTGACCACCAGGGGGCGGCGCAGAATGAAGGAAGGCCCCGCCGGTAGCCGGCAGCCAGAGAAGGGAGGCCCCGGCCAGCAGCCAGAAGGCCCCAATCGGCCCTGATTGGCCCTGATCACCCCTGATCGCCAGCCAAGCCAAGGGCCCCTACCTGTGCATGAATTTCATGCACTGGGCCTCTAGTTGTTTAATATAAACTTATTTTCCATGGTAGAAGTAAATTAATAGTAGAATTAGAGATATTTTAGAAAACTAATATAAAAAGAAAATCACTGGTGACCCTCCCATCATAAAACAACAATCATTATTTTAAACTATGTCTTGCCTGGCCTGCATGGCTCAGTGGTTGAATGTTGAACTCTGAACCAGGAGATCAAGGTTTGAGTCCTAGTAGGACACATACCTGGGTTGCAGGCTCAAGCCCAGTGTGAGGCAAGCAGGAGGCAGCAATCAATGATTCTCATTATTGATGTCTCTCTCTCTCTGTCTCTCTGTCTCTCTCTCTCTCTCTCTCTCTCTCCCCCCCTCTCCCTTCCTCTCTAAAATCAATAAAAATATATTTAATAAAATGTTGCCCTGACCAGTTTGGCTCAGTAGATAAGGCGTCGGCCTGTGGACTCAATGGTCCCAGGTTCGATTCCAGTCAAGGGCATGTACCTTGGTTGTAGGCATATCCCCAGTAGGGGGTGTGCAGGAGGCAGCTGATCGATGTTTCTCTCTCATCGATGTTTCTAACTCTCTATCCCTCTCCCATCCTCTCTGTAAAAAATCAATAAAATATATTGTTAAGAAAATAAAATAAAATAACATGTCTTTCTAGCTATTATTTTACAGTTGAAATCAAATTCTACATGCCATTTAATACCATTTTCATTTCCATTTAATAGTCACCATCAATTCTTAGTATTAATCAACTTTTATGGTTCTATAACCTCCATCAGATGCTGACCCAGAGGTCCCAGTGGCCAGCTAGCTATACACTGATAGTGAGGAAGGTGTTCTTGGTATCTCTGTAAAGTCATTACTTATGGCTTTGCCTTTGGTCAATTTTTTGTAGAAAACTCACTTGGCTTTCACTTTTCGAGATTCTCTTCGCTTCTCCTGTTGAAGCTGTTCAATTTTCTGTTGCATCTCTTCTTGTTTGGAAGTGATTGCCTGGATCATTGACATGGCATTGCTCAGCTCTTCCTAAAAAGTAAGCATCGGTATGTATTTAATCTGGCATATGGGGTAAAAATATATAATATAGTATCTAGTATACAGTAAGCTTTTAATACATATTTGTTTATTATGATGAGAGATGAAAATTTTATTTCTCTGGCCTCTAATTTTAACACAAAGATCCAAAAAAGAAAAGCCTAAAATAGATATTTTTCCATTATAATTAGTAAATGGGATAGAGGGGATATTCTTCTATTTGGCTGCTATGTGAAAAGGTAAGTTTTCTTCTTGTGTAACCAAGACCAAGGATCTTTCTTCAGCAGTGAAATAGAAGAGGGGGGCCTACTTTGAAATAGTTTAATGAATTCTTCATCTCAGTAACTTTTTCTTCCATGGAACATTTGCAGGTCTTAACCTTTTCTTCCAAAGCATATTCTCCATGTTGAATTCTTGACAGTTCTTGCATTGCTTCTGTGAAACCAGTTTTGAGTTCAGAGGCCAGGGCCTGCAACTAAATAATACACGAAGAGTGAATTCAGTTTACTATAAAGAATTATAAATAGCACCATTGACCTTTTGAATTTTTCTTTTTGTTTGAGAAACCAGGCTCTTGAAAATGTACAGTCCACATTTACTATTACACGCAAGTTTGGACAACTTAAGTCAACTTTGGCCCCATGCATCTAGGGCAGGGATGGGGAACGTCTGGCCCGCAAGAATATAAGGCCTGTGAAATCATTTTGTCTGGCCCCACCAAGACATTAGGGGTGAGTTAATTAAATGTTTGACCAAATATAGCAGGCTAATTTTTAAGTTGATAATTTTGTATGCTCCACAAATTATGTTATAAATATCCAAATGACCCTTGGCAGAAAAAAGATTCCCCACCCCTGATCTAGAGAAAACAAGGTCTTTTTTATACAGCACATGCTGCTGCTTGATAGTGACAAGAAAGCAAGCAAATAACTAATTTTACAAGTACACCTATAAGCTACTTATGTATTCTAACACCTTTGATTAAAATGAGATTTACTTGAGTCCAGCCGGTGTGGCTAGTGGTTGAGCATTGACCTGTGAACCAGGAGGTTGCTGTTCAATTCCTGGTCAGGGCACATGCCTGGGTTGAGGGCTGAATCCCCAGTGGGGGGCATGCAGGAGGCAGCCAGTCAATGATTCTCTCTCATCACTGATATTTCTATCTCTCCCTCTCTGAAATCAATAAAAAAAAATTTTTTTTAATAAGATTTACTTAAAAAACAACATAAGCATGTGAAAAACAGTCTTGGTCCTATAACTCTTAGAATTCCATGAGAAAAAGGATAGGTCATATCCCTCCCTGGTTGTTAGGAAAAGATGAAATTTAGTTATTTCCTTAAAAAATTAAATGATAAAAAGGATGATAACTAAACATATCTGAGAATTAAAAGAGAAGACTTTTTTTTTAATTCTTGAGTGATAGCATGAAAAAGGAAATAATAGTATTTTCAGGGGCAGTGTGCTTTAGTCTACAAGGAAGGCACAGAAGTGTTCACAATGGTCGGAGCTCAGCATGTTGCTGATAGTGATATAATTCATCTCTGCAGTCAAGTCTGGTTATGTTGCAGTACACACATTGGACTTCTATTGTCAACTTCCACACATGAAAAGGGGATCAATATTGGAGTCAGATAGGGTACAAATCTTAGCACTTTCCCCCTAGTACTAAGATCTTAGGCAAGCTGGTTAACCTTTTTGGAACATTTTCCTCATCCATAAAATAACCTATTTCACAAGGCTGTTTTGATACTAAAATGAATAAATGTAGTTAAGGTGCCTGTCCTAGTACATGCTAGGTACATTGAAGGTGTTTAAGAAATTTTAATTCTCCCTTTTAAATGGCAAATCAAAAAGTTAAGCACAGATAAGATAGGGCATGTCCAGGATGGTATGGACCTGGAAAGTATTATGCTAAGTAAAATCCTGTAAGCCAGTCAGAGAAAGACAAGTATCACATGTCTAATGAACAAAATAAACTGATGGTCAAAATAGATCCAGAGACATAGAAGCATGGAACAGACTGTTGAATCTCAAGGAAGGCAGGCGTGGTGGTGAGTGGGAAGAGATCAACCAAAGAACTTGTATGCATATATGCATAACCCATGGAGACAGAGAATAGTGTGGTAAAGGCCTGGGGTGAGAGGTGAGAGGGGTTAGAAGGGGTTAATGGGGAAAAAAGGGGGACATATATAATACTTTCAACAATTAAGTTTTTTTTAAGTTAAGCACAAACAAATGTGGAGTTGAGTTTTATTTATTGAACAAATGAAAAAGCATTTCCAAAGTTCCTGATGAAGAAACACAATTGAGATTTTTTTCAGTGATAAAATCTGCATATTTGTATTTCAAACAATGTAGCTAAAACTTGATGTAAATTCCTCCTTTTTTCCTTTTTTGGCTAAGTGAATATCATTTATTCAGTATGAAATCTTTATACGTTCCATGTGTTAATGTACATTAAATCCTGGTTAAAAAAATAAGCATTTCCAACAGACAGTAGCTTAATAACAATAAGATAACATTACTTTCTTAAAATGTATAATCTTATACTCTGCTAAGTAGAGGAACTCTTAGCTCCAGATCTCTCCGCAAAACAGACTTTTTTTAGAAGATTTGTTCTATAGTTAAGATAGCCACCAAATATTCCAACTTTATTTTTTTAATATATTTTGTATTGATTTCAGAGAGGAAGGGAGAAAGAGAGGGAGATAGAAACATCAATGATGAGGGAGAATCATTGATTGGCTGCCTCCTGCATGCCCCCTACTGGGGATCAAGCCTGCAACTTGGGCATGTGCCCTTTCCCAAAACTGAACCCAGGACCCTTCAGTCTGCAGGCTGATGCTCTATTCACTCAGCCAAACCAGCTAGGGCAAGTATTCTAATTTTAAAGGTACCTTAACAAAATTCCTTCAAATACGTATTTCTAAACATTTTAGAATCTGGTTGTCTAAATGGTTCCAACTTGCACTTTCCACTATAAACTGACTTAGTTATAAGTACACCACTTTTTTAAAGTATAGCATTTTGTGGTTCACTGTGGTTCACAAAGGTTTCTCTCGAGGGCTGGAAGTAGGGAAAAATGAGAGGAACCAAAGAGATTGTTCAGAGAGAAAAAAGCCAGACCTGTCAAGTGTTTGGGAAACAACATGAGCAATCTGCTTTTTATTCCAATCATTTAAATTTTGTTTAATCTTCGTGATGGATTTTAGCACATGTCCTAATGCAGTCATCATGATGGATTAATTCTCCAGATCAACTACTTTTGATCTGGTAATTCTCATTATGCAAATTCATCTGTGAGCAAAATAAGCAAAATCCCACAGCTATATAATATCAAAGCAAAATGTATGCAAGTTTTAAAACTGAAGGAAGAAAACCTAGCATCATGCAGGAGCTCTGAAATTCATTCGGGTTTCCTGCTTGAAAAACAGAAGGAACCAGTATCTGACAGAAATAGGTTTCATGATCACAGCTCTCATAGGTGGATTCATGGAGTTTCCCCAGGAGTCAAAAGACAACAAAAGGATTGTTCCTCACCTGTAGAACCCCAGCTCTCGAAAAATTAAAAATTATCAAAATTTTTCTCTGTCAGGTTATGTAGGGACTTCGGGAATTTTGAAACCATTTTGAGCTGTGAGCCAGTTTCCTTCACATATATTACTTTGAGTCCATTGGGTACCTGCCACTGAAGCAACACTACTGCTTTAGATATAGCTTCACAAACCAGTGACCAGCCAGGGAGTGGTGCCATAGTGAGCGCAGTCACACCCCTGACACAGCCTGCTCCTTTTAGGATGCTTGGGCCCTTGGTATCTTTAGTTGCTACCGACTAGTTTTCCAGGACCAACTGGCCATTCATTTGTGAATAAAAAATACTCTGAAGACATGGACTTACATCTTTTACTCTGCTCTCTCTTCGGCTTTCTTATTTGACAGCCCTCAGCCCACCCCAAGGTTTAGAAATGGGTGTCTACCTTGTTCTCCAGCGAGTTGAACACGTTGCTCATCTCGTTGATTTTTTCATGAAGCTGCTCTAGAGAGGTTATGATCCCTCCATCCTGCCGCTGAAGGCGGGCTCCCACTGGAGTCAGGTTCAGGGAAGACTTGTGCTTCGAAGCCTAGGGTACCACAGAGGGCATCTTAGGCTTAAAGAAACAGGGAGAGGAGTCCGAATTCTTTCTACTTCCTGGTCTTCATTTCTGTTTCTCCGTTTTCTTTATTTTCTTGGCTTAACTCTTGCTGTTGTGTGTGTATTTTAACTCTTCCTAAGATGAGTTTTAGTCAACAGCTTCCAATTTCTTTTCCACCAAAGATCCCTCAAGCTAAATTTTCATAAAGTATACACATTGTTCCAGTGTGTTTTTTACACAGACTTCTCCTTCCTTTCTATTCCATTATCACGTTCAGAAAGCTACTAAGAGGTAAATTCAGGGGCCTGGGCCTGTGCCTTGAGAACCCTGAAAACTCAGGAATGTCAACATTTGGCAAACTTCTTCAAGACATGCCAAATTCCTACACCGCCTGACTAAGTGCTCTGTAAGAGCAAAAGCCAAGGTATTTTGAAGTAGCACATGATGGCAAGGATGCCAAGATAATTGTTTTGGCTTCCAGGATTGCTACAGAAGAAACGTGGTCTTCCTGCCAGCTTCTGTCTCCCTAATTTTAGGCTTCTTTATTGATCCCCAGAAATGCAATGATTTAAAACACAAAGTGGGGCCCGGCTGGAATGACTTAGTGGTAGAGCATTGACCTATGAACCAGGAGGTGACAGTTTGATTCCTGGTCAGAGCACATGCCTGGGTTGCAGGCTCAATCCCCAGTGTGGGGTGTGCAGGAAGCAGCCGATACATGATTCTCACATTGATGTTTCTCTCTCTCCCTCTCCCTTCCTCTCTGAAATCAATAAAAATATATTATAAAAAAACAAAACACAAAGTGGGGAGCAAGTTAAGAGTAAATTTCCCACTATGATCTTTTCAGGCTCATCTAAATGTCAATTTTTCATAATAAAAAAATCTTTATTTTTTTAAAAAAAGAGTAAATTCCCCAAATCTGCTTCTCTATACTCCCTACAGAAGTTGACCCTGAAAGTCATTACAGGGCACTACTGAAACTGATATGAAGCCTGGTACACTGGAAATTGATCTTACTGATCCCTGGGTGTCTAATAGAGTTAAGTTCTCTAGGGTTAGAAGATATTCCCTGAAGGTAAAAAGAGACTGAAACTCAAACAGGACTTATAAATCCTATAAAACTTTCAATGGCAGCTTAAATAATAAAACCTATTATTGTAGGACTGGTTCCCATAGTTTTTCAATTGGAGGTTCTTTTTGTCATGTAATTCATTTTCTTAAATTATTTTCATTACAGAGAAAAAGAAAAAGAATCACCCCAAATCTCATTACTTCAATATAACCATTTATGTTTAGGCATATTTCCTTCTGTTTTGTTCAATGCATTTGAATGCAGATATTTATATGGTTGAAATCACATTACAGATATATTTTGATTCTGCCCCCTTCTTTTTGCTTAACATTCTTATAAACCCCCTTTCATATCCTTCATTTTTTAAATGTCTATTTTTAATGACTACATAATATTCCATCCTATGGTTATGCCAGAGTTTAGCTACCCATTTATCCTTGTTGGAAATTTATTTGTAACTTTTCAGTATTATAAATAATGCTGACATATGCTTTTTATTTAAAGCTTTGTGTGTATTTTAGATTGTTTTTTTAGGATAAATTTTTAAATATAAATTTACTATGAGTCAAAGGATATTAGGTCATATTTGGCCCAAAGGGAAAATTAGTTTTGAAAAGAGATAGTATATTCAGTTAATAAATATACAAAATATATTTGACCAGAGGGTTTGAAAAGTTATAATAATATGGTTGTATATTATTGGAAACATTCTGTATCATGTGTAATATCCTAAATTAGTATATTTAGAAAAACATGTCTCAAATAAGATAAGAAACATAATATAAATGGAGGAAGTTGCAGTGTTTACATTCCTAAGGCTTCAAGTGAGCCAAGAACATGTTGAAGTTCAAATCATTAGTGTGATGGTTGCACTAGGACTAAATTGTGCAGTTAACACATCTGTTGCCTTAACTGTGGAATAACCCCCAACCACTTCTCATGTTAGTGTAATCATAATTTAAAAATCCATATGCAAAATGAAGTAATCAAGAGTGAAGCAACACAATCTGACTCTGAAAAAAAGATAGGGGTGGATTTGGAGAGAGCTACATACAATGAACAAAGGATGAGAGAAAAGGAAATAGATCTGAGTTCAAATAAAAAGAATTATACTGAGCCTAGGAGCTGTCAGTGTATCCACACTAACTCATCTGACCTGGCAGTAATTCTGCCTGGAATGAACTGGGAGATGGTAGTGACTTGATTTGGGTCTCTGTCTCTCTTACTCTTATCAAGGAGGTCAGGTCCTTCCCAAAAACAAAGAGCCAACTGGGGTATGACCATTTTAACATTTTTACTACATTTTAACTAGTAATTTTCATTGAAGTTTCTGCCAATTTACGCACACGCATCAAAACTAAATATTATGGCCTTAGCTGGTTTGGCTCAGTGGATAGAGTGTCGGCCTGAGGACTGAAGGGTCCTGGGTTTGATTCTAGTCAAGGGCATGTGCCAGATTGTGGGCTCGATTCCCAATAGGGGGTGTGCAGGAAACAGCCAATCAATGATTCTTCCTCATCATTGATGTTTCTATCTCTCCCTCTCCCTTCCTCTCTGAAATCAATAAAAAAATATTTTTAAAAATATTATTAATTATTTTATTATTTGCTAATTAGGTAGTAAAACAATAATACTTGTTTTAATTACTGTTTCTTTGAGCTTCAACCTATTTACTAGCCATTTATAATTTTACCTTGGTAAATTGTGTCTTTTGCCTATATTCTACTGAGGTCTCAGAAGTTTCCTTTTTTATTGATTTCTATGAATATATAAATATTATAAAGGATTCATAGTAGGAATTTTTCCGATTTTTTTATTTGCCTTTGAATTTTTTAAAAATATGTGTTGGGGAAAATTTTAGTTGTGATGTGGATGAACTCTAACCCTTTCCATTGTGATTTCTTCTAGTGCTTTTTCACTTAAATATTTCACATCCAGAAACAAATATTCACTAATGCTAAGCTTTTATAGTTTTATTTTTTTATATTTAACCCTTTAAACACTTTAGAGTTTATTTTGATTAGGGTATAAAGTGAGGATTGTTCTTTTTTTCCATAGAACCAGACAATTTCCAAACACCATTTGGTACCAGACTGAATGACTCCATTAGACCTCTTGGCTCCAAGCAATATACACATTTTTAGATATTCATTCAGCTATTATTTATTGAATATATTTTATATTCCAGGTACTGTACTTAGTGCTGAGAATACAACAGAAATCAAAATGTACTAAATCCCTGCCCTTGGAGCTTACATTCTAGAAAGAGATAGACAATAAAAAAAAAGTTAATATTTACGATAATGTAAGAGTGGAGGGCTCTATGAAGAAAATTAAATAAGAAGATAAAGTGGTTGAAATGCCATATTGTGCTTCAAATTTCACATTTTGCTCTCCCATTTTAGTGTAGATTGTATTCTATTACAGGTAACTTTGCCATGCTCTCTCCTTCTTCCTCTTCTTTTTTCTTAACTTCTCCATCTTCTTTTGGTTAAATGTTGCTTGGAGTAAGCAAATTGGGGCTTAGAAAGCATTCTTTTAAAACAAGAATGGGGTTATAAACTCAGCATCATAGAGGTCATATAGACCAACTTCACTTCCACTGCTTCATTTGTTCCACTGTGAACAGATGCATTTGGATTTGTGATACAATAAGAGAATGAGGCCACCTCCACAGCTATATTTAGCCAACATTCAGGGAGTGACCTACATAGAGTCTGTGATAGACTTTAAATCATACTGAGTTTAAAGAGATACTCACATTCATTCAAATGCCATACACAGGTCAGACATTAACAGAGGGAGGTGTGCAGGGAAGGTTTTTGGACAAGTGAGGCATCAAATCAGCATTGAGTGAAGGCTCATTTCTAGGCCTTTGTTCAAGCTAGTCCTAAAATATCCTTCCCCATATCCAGTTACCAAATTATAAACTCGTCCCCTGGTTTACATTCAATATTAACTCATCCTTCCCCCATATCTCATAGAATTTTACCAATGCTTCTGTTGTAATCCTTACA
>PVJC01004341.1:24562-64592 GCA_004026665.1 Murina feae
CAACAGTCTATCTTGTATGTATTTACCAGGACACTTAAAAATCAGTGAGAATGGCCCTAGCCAATTTGGCTCAATGGATAGAGCGTCGGCCTACAGACCAAAGAGTCTCAGGTTTGATTCTGGTCAGGGGTATATCTCTTGGTTGTAGGCTTCTCCTTGGCCTGGGCCCTGGTCGGGGGGCAGAAGGGGGGGGGCGGGCATGCAGGAGGCAACCAATCAATGTGTTTCTCTCACATCGATATTTCTCTCTGTCTTTCCCTCTCTTCTACTCTCTCTAAAAAAAAATCAATGGAAAAATATCCTCATGTGAGGATTAAAAAAAAAATCTGGGGGCTTGCCTAGGGTGGGAATGGCTGGGGGTTGGGGGGTCAATTGTGGAAAAAGAAGACAAATGTAAAACTTTAGACAATAAAAAATAAATCAATGAGAATGTCTGTTCTATCTCCCATTAGGCGAGTGGTTCTCAACCTTCTGGCCTTTAAATACAGTTCCTCATGTTGTGACCCAAAAATAAAATTATTTTTGTTGCTACTTCATAACTGTAATGTTGCTACTGTTATGAATCGTAATGTAAATATCTGATATACAGGATGGTCTTAAGCGACCCCTGTGAAAGGGTCGTTCAGCCCCCAAAGGGGTTGCACCCCACAGGTTAAGAACTGCTGCATTAGGCCAAGCAGTAGTCTTTGCACATAGTAAAAAATATATATATGCCGAAACAACTGTCTGACCGGTAGGTATGACACAATGACCATCAGGGGGCAAACGCTCCAATTGGTAGCTATGATGTGCATTGACCACCAGGGGGCAGATGCTCAACACAGGAGCTGCCGAGCTCGGTTGACTTGGCACCAGAGAGGAAGGAGCCTGATTCAGAGGTGCTGTCACCTGAGAACTGCCCTCTTAACAATCTGTGACCCCTCCAGGACCCCTCAGGGGATGTCAGAGAGACAGTTACGCCCAATCCCCACAGGCCAGGCCGAGCAACCCCACCAGCGCACAAGTTTCCCCTGGTTGCTTTTACGTTACAAATTATGTCAGAATAAACGTCTATATTTTTAAGGACAGAAATTTACTTTAAATTTACAGTTGGAAAATAGAAGCCAAATAAGCACTATTCAGATAACCAAAGTAGTCAGATGTGACCCTGATGGCAAATATATTACAAAATGTCTTCCACAACTTTTATCTTCCTTGTAAATTAAATTATCCCCATTGTTTAAAGGATCTTAAATTTTTTTTCTATCATCATATTTTAGCATTTGCAATATTAACACCTTTTCGATTCTCAATTCTCCCTGCTAAAATAGGAAGCTAAGAAAAATAGATCTTGCTCTCTCTTCCTCTCTGATGGAAATGTAATTGCACGGTGTACTGGGCATGGTAATGGTGGCAGCAGGCAAGCAAAGCAGAGTTGATGTGGGAGTGGTGGTGCTCTATTTTATAAGCTGGGTTAAGTTGTCCTTTAATAATCAGTTTTCTCAAAAGTGCAGTGGGAATGGTGCTCTCTGCCCTGCCTAGCTAAATTTAATGAACTTGTTAAGTGAACAAATATGATGACACATGTGGAAGCATTTGTGAGCACTTAAAAAAACTATACATACAAGACGGTCATCACTATAACATAGGACTGTTCAAAACAATCTATTTGTCTTTACCTGGTAAATTTGTGTGGAAGGATTATTCATCGGCATATGTTCATTCTCTCCTGTAGGGAGAAAGAGCTTTGTTCAATCAGCGCTATTCATTCTGTCCCTGTCCTCTTTAGAAACATACAGTGAATAAGGGGACTTATATGATCCTAAACCTGTGCCTGCAGGACAGTGATTCAACAAGTACAAAGCACAAAATTGTATAGGTGACTTTATATTCACATTCTAATGACCAGAGCAGAGCTATCTGATAAAACTCCTGTCGTAGAAAACCATGATGTACTGGGATGGGGATGTTTCTCAACCAAACTGGAATGATTAACAATCATTAATCACCAGAAGTGATTGCCCATGAAGGGTCTCACTTGTGTTCTTGGTGCTGACAACAATTTAACTGAGGGGTTAGTTCTGTAGTCAGGAAGACTGCTGGTCACCAGACACCTGTCCAGTTGTCACTCTATTGTTCTTGGGAGGCCTATATAAAATATCCTGACTTTTCCTGCCTTTGATCCTTGCAAAACTTCTGAACTCTGCCACTGTCCAGATCAGCTAAGTGAACTTTGCTGTCCTCCTAGTCAAGAGGATTGATAGAAGGGAATTGCCGATGGAAAAGGTCTGGGAAGGATGGAGGCAGAAAGAAATAGCTTGGCAACACTAGAGATTGAAACACAAAGGATGTAAGTAGGTTATAAAAACCATTTAAAACCTAGGGAGAAAAAAATATTGGCCTAGAATATACCTTTCAGAATTACATTGGTTGGCTGTGAAGACGAGGCAATCCATGTAAAACATGCAGCTCCTTGCTCATCCATTTAACTATATCTCCATCGTGTCACATTGTATGAATCAAGCAGTTTATATATGCAACCTCTGGTTGCAAACATTTGGTTATGTGGATGTGTATACTCTTCTCCTAAGACATGCTGGTACAGGAAATCCTTAGAGTAACAGCCATAGTATGTAAGTTCGTAAGTAATACATAGCCTCAGCCCAGAACATATGCACACAGAGGGCTGTCCCTATAAAATTCTGATAGTTTGATATTATCAAAACGCTCAAAATAAGCCCAAGTAAAGATTCCTTAGCCTATTTTATGTCCCAACAGCCTAGTATCATGGCAAGAACCAGACTTGGGAACAGACCACTCTCCCAGATTGAACTTTGACATTTCGTGATTGTAGCCTGAATTCTCTATGACTGTTTTCTCATTGATAACAGAACCTACTTCTATAATATTGATTCTGTGTGGTAATATTAAAAGAGAAAGCCTTTCATTTTTAGGCTAGCATAGGAGGTGTTAGATGTCTATTAGTTGAATGTGTATCTTGGCCTTATTGAGCAGGTTATTATGAAGCAATTCTAAATTTATTGCTAAGAAAAATTAGATAACTGCTCAGACAAAAGTATATAAATAGCATTTTTTGTTTCTCCAGCACCAAGTCTATGCTCTTTGTGGTCATTATGATAAGAAAAAGAGAATAGTAAAATGACCATACTATCATGTTTTGAGAAAACAGAAAGATGATACTACAACTCATATTTCTTAAATCCTAAGTCCTAAAGCAAGACATACGAAAAATCTAACCTTGCTTTGTTTTGTTTTTTTCCATGGTGCCTGTTGCTTCTCTCCTCCAACTTATTCTTCAACATTGCATCTTCATTGTCCCTGGATCAAGCCATCCCTTCTTCCCTGGACCTGTCAATTGAAATCAAGAGTGAGGGATAACAGGTAGAACTGGTGAAGTAATTGGACTTACTTCATGTGTTAACTTGAAATGAACACAGCTATTAGAGGCAATTCGAGGTGAAGTTTATGCAATTTCAGGAGTAAAAATATTGAGTAAAACTTAAAGGTAAATCTTTTGTGAATAAATATGAAATTCATCGAATCTAATAAAAGAATAATATGCAAATTAACCATCACTCCGTCACACCCACAAGCCACGCCCACCAGCCAATCAGGAGCAATATGCAAATTAAATCAACTAAGATGGTGGCAGCCACAGAGCTGGAGTTGCCCTGGGCAATGGAGGAAGCCAAGGCCTTCTGGACCCTGAGCTCTACTCAAGGCTACAAAGTTTCAATTATAGAAGATTAACAAACTCCAGATACCTGCAGGGCTGGGACCTTGGGTTGCCAGGGGCAACCCAGGCTTGAAGCAGGGACCAAGGCAACAAAGTTTCAATTATAGAGGTTAAATAAATCCCAGATACCTGCTTACAGCCAGGCACCCCAGTAGGGACCCAAACCCTGAAGGGTCTGTGGGCAGCCTGAAACGGCCCTCTGCCCCTCACCCAGGCTGGGCAGGCACCCCAGTAGGGACCTGAACCCTGAAGGGGCTATGGGCAGCCTGAAACAGCTCTCTGCCTCTTACTCAGGCTGGCCAGGCACCCCAGTAGAGACCCAAACCCTGAAGGGGCTGTGGGCAGCCTGAAACAGCCATCAGCCCCTCACCCAGGTTGACCAGGCATGCCAGCAGGTGGACATCCCTTGAGGGGTCCCAGACTGTGAGAGGGCACAGGCCAGGCTGAGGGACTCCCTTAAGCGCACAAATATTTGTGTACTGGGCCCTCTAGTTAGTTAATATTATACTAGTTTTTAATATGGTGCATTCTTTTTTGGATAAAATCAATTAATTTAGACCCATTGGTTTTATTTGGAGATTATAGTTTAGGGAAATTATCTGAAGAAGAAAAACCTTGAGCAAGTATGAAGGCCTAAACATCTGTTCTATTTCATTAAACAGTAAATTCCTTGGTGGCCTTCTCCACGCACTCAGCATCTTGTAGGCTCCTTTATGTCCAGATGCTTCTCAAGTGTGGCCTGTTTGTAGTGACCACCAGATATGAAGCTGCAAGTTCATGGGGTTTGATCAGATGCCTCCCACAATAGAGGCTGAAAGTGCCAGGTTTTTCCAGCCTGCCTTGCAGCTAAGGTGTGATGGACACATGACCTAGGATATGTCACTCTGATTGACAGATAGTTGCAAGATTTCCTAAGGCTCATATACTTGATATCCTTTTTACTTTATAAGAAATACAAAAAGTTGCTAATACAGTTTAGGTGACTCATACTGCTGCTTTTGGTGGTTTCCTCACTAGAACAACTGTACTATATGATTTGGAGCATCGTTGCCTGCCACATAATCTCAAACTTGGTTCACCAGTCTCCCAGCCATTCTAAATATCCTTTCAACAAATTCCCTTGCTGCTAAAATCAGCCAGAGTCATTTTCTGTTGCTTGCAACTAAGAAACCTGATTAAAACAATCAAAATATATTAATACTATTCAAGCCCTAGCTGGTTCAGCTCAGTGGATAGAGAATCGGCCTGCAGACTGAAGGGTCTCAGGTTCAATTCTGGTCAAGGGCACATGCCTGAGTTGCAGGCTTGATCCCCAGTAGGGGGTGTGCAGTAGGCAATAATCAATGATTCCCTCTCATCATTGATGTTTCTATCTCTCCCTCTCTCTTCCTCTCTGAAATCAATAAAAATTCATTTTTAATGCTATCAGAGACTGAAAAAAAAAAACAAATTAAAACTTTGTTCACACTCTAGAAAAGATGTTTATAGTGCCCAATATAGATCAGTAGTTGCGTAGGGCAGGAAGTGGGGGTTTAGCTAGGAAAAGATACAGGGAATATTTTAGGATGATAGAAGTATTCTACTTAATTGTAGTAGTTATATAGATGTATAAATTTATCAAAATCTATATTTTAATTGAGTGTATTTATCCTATGAAAGTTAATACCTCAAGAAAGTAGAATTAAAATTTTTCATTCACAAATTGAGTTCTTTAAAGCAAAATAATAAGTAGGCAGGGGCGGGAGGGTACCCATAGATGAAAAAGCATTGATCAACAACTCCATACTTATAGATGAGGGGTATAAAGAAAGTCAAGGCTACCCTGGCCGGGTACTCAGTTGGTTAGAGCATTGTCCTAATACACCAAGGTTGCAAGTTCAATCCCCATCAGGGCACATATAAGAATTAATCAATGAGTGCATAAATAAGTGGACTAACAAATCAATGTCAAGGCCATATGCTCTCTTGCACATTTTTCATGTGAGCATGAAAGTTATGTCAAGTTAGAGCATCATCCTTAGCTATATAAATGTCTTTCACAGCTGGTATAAGCATTACTAAGATGAAAACTTTCTTCTCCTTAGCAATTGGTCATTAATATAATTAATTCATAGAATGTTAAAGCCAAAGGCCCTAAGAAAATTATTTCACTTCACTTATTCATTTATAGGTGAAGCAACTGAGGCCTGGAAGGGGGAAGGGACATGACCTCCCTACAAAGCCACACTGCTTCAAAAATTATTGTTAAAAGTGATTTTAGAGAGAAACCAAGATGGCAGCATAGGTAAACACCTGAATTTGCTGCCTCGCACACCATTTCAAAACCACAACGAAAAGAAAAAACGGACACCACCCAGACCCACAGGAAGGCTGGATGAGTGGAAATTCTACAACTAGAAAGAGACTGAGACTCGGAGGAGGTGCAGAAGCAAAGTGCAAAGGTACGGAGGTGCGTGCGGAAAGGGCTTGTAGAGAGGGCTGGCGACTGAGGACGCTGTTCTCTTTTTCATTCCGGAGGGAATCACAAGCTCCCAGCGGCTCAGAACTCCAGTTCCGGGCAAGTTTCTGGGGACTCAGACTCATACAGGGAGAAGCTGGACTGTCTGGCACTGGGAGGAAATCCAGAGTGGCTTTCTCTCGACGTTGCTTGCATTGAATACTGTGGGACACTGAGACCTGGTGCCTCTTAGGGCAGGGCTGAGAATCAGCCATAGCTGTTTGCTCCACCCTGTTGATTCCCCAAGACCCCACCTCACCCAAGCTTTGAGCAGAGGCTTTTGCATATAAAAGGCTGGGTAGCCTTAGGCAAAGGCTAAATTAGCACCTCCTTAGAGATCCAAGAGCCAATTTACCCAGTGGTCAGACTGGGACCATCCAGAATACACTCCTCACATACATAAGGGACACACTCAGGGGGCAGACTCAGTGAGCACCAAAGCCCCACTGAAGCAACTCTTGCCCCATAAGGGTGTCTCCACCACAGAAGTTCTCCCACCGTAGACACAGCTGATTCTCTTAGCCAAGTGGCTTGGAGGTCAATTCCTTCCAGTGATACCAACAACAGTCAAGGCTTAGCTACAACAAGACTGTGCACAAAGCCTACAAAGTGGTGCAGCAAGAGTGTCCACCTCAGGTAATTGGGGAGGCTGAGCCACTCGGCCCTGTAGGACACCTAGCACAGAGAGCCACTCTATCAACGCAGGGAAGCAGCCAAAATGCGGAGACAAAGAAACAGGTCACAAATGACAGAAATGGAGGAAAGCAAATGACTGGATATAGAATTAAGAACCACAGTTATAAGGTTTTTCAAGAATTTCCTATAGAGTGCCGATAAATTCAGTGAGACCCTCGAGGATATGAAAAAGGACCAGCTAGAAATTAGGCATACACTGACTGAAATAAAGAATAATATACAGAGATCCAACAGCAGATTAGAGGATCCCAAGAATCAAATCAAAGATTTGAAATATGAAGAAGCAAAAAACACCCAACCGGAAAGCAAAAGGAAAAAAGAATCCAAAAATATGAGGATAGTGTAAGGAGCCTCTGGGACAACTTCAAGTGTACCAAAATCAGAATTATAGGGGTGCCAGAAGAAGAGAAAGAGCAAGATATTGAAAGCCTATTTGAAGAAATAATGACAGAACACTTCCCATACCTGGTGAAAGAAATAGACTTCCAAGTACAGGAAGGGCAGAGAACCCCAAACAAAAGGAATCCAAACAGGACCACATCAAGACACATTATAATTAAAATGCCAAGAGCAAAAGATAAGGAGAGAATCTTAAAAGCAGCAAGAGAAAAACAATTAGTTACCTACAAGGGAGTACCCATATGTCTGTCAGCTGATTTCTCAACAGAAAGGTTAGAAGTTTCAACTTTGTAGGTTAGAAGGGAGTGGCAAGAAATATTTAAAGTGATGAATAGCAAGAACCCAAAACCAAGATTACTTTACCTAGCAAAGATATCATTCAGAATTGAAGGTCTGATAAGGAGCTTCACAGACAATAAAAGGCTAAAGGAGTTCATCATCACCCAACCAATATTATATGAAATGCTGAAAGGTATCCTTTGAGAAGAGGAAGAAGAAGAAAAAGTAAAGATAAAAATTATAAACAACAAATACATATTTATCAACAAGTGAATCTAAAAATCAAGTGATTAAAAAATCTGATGAACAGAATAAACTGGTGAGTAGAATAGAATCAGAGACATAGAAAGGAGTGGACTGACATTCTCTGGGGGTAAAGGGTGTTGGGTGCGGGAAGAGACTGGACAAAAATCGTACACCTATGGATGAGGACAGTGGGTGGGGTAAGGACAGAGGGTGGGATGGGAACTGGAAGGAGGGGAGCTATGGGGGGAAAAAAGAGGAACAACTGTAATAATATGAACAATAAAGATTTTTAAAAAGTGATTCACTTACTCTTTGAGGGAAAAAATCTTGAAATATGTAAAGCCATATTTTTATGGATAATTATTTTGTGAGCATTTAGTTATGTAATCTACAACTAATTGAAAATAAACCAAAAATCCCGTCATATCTATATAATAAAAGCCTAAGAAACCGTTACGGTGGAACAACCAGAACAACCAGTCGCATGATGTGTACTGACCACCAGGGGGGCAAATGCTCAACACAAGAGCTGCCCCTGGCGCTCAGTGCACTCCCATAAGGGGAGCACCACTCAGCCAGAAGCTGGGCTCACAACTGGCAAGCACAACAGCAGTGGCAAGAGCCTTTGCTGCCTCTGTGGCAGCACTAAGGAGCAGCAAGCCGAGCAGTAAGGAGCAGCAAGCAGGCGGGCGATAAGGAGCGAGGGGTCCCAGACTGCAAGAGGGATGTTCGACTGCTGCCTTAGGCCTGATTCCTGGGGGGAACGGGCTTAAGCCGGTAGGCAGACATCCCCTGAGGGGTCCCGGACTGCAAGAGGGCACAGGCCAGGCTGAAGGACCCCCTCCACTCCACCCCCAGTGCATAAATTCCATGCACTGGGCCTCTAGTATTAGATAAAATGTAACCACACAGTTTCAGAGCTAGGACATCATCAAGCTCACATACAGGGTGTCCAAAAAAATGTATACATACTTTAAGAGCTGATAACTCAATTTCAAAAATGAAATGTTATTTAGTAAATCCTACCTTTATAATTATTCAAAGTGTGTGTCTACATTTTGGGGAGACACTATTTATACATACTAGAGGTCCAGTGCACAAATTTCTGCATGGGTGGGATTCCTTAGCCTGGCCGGCAATCGGGGCTGATCGGGGCTAACTCACCCAGTCCTGATCAAGGTCGATGGGGGTTGGCCAGTCATGGGGAGGGAGTGCAGGAGGTTGGCCGGCCATGGGAGTTGGCTGTGGCTGAGGGAGCACACTGACCACCAGGGGGCAGCTTCTGCATTGAGCATCTGCCCCTAGTGGTCAATGCACATCATAGCTACTGGCCAGTTGTCCAGTTGTCTGGTTGTAATGGTCACTTAGGCTTTTATATGTAGACTAGAGGCCCAGTGCATGAAAATTTATGCACTGGTGGGAAGGGTCCCTCAGCCTGGCCTGCCCCCCTCACAGTTCGGGAGCCCTCAGGAGTGGGAGGCAACGTGGTAATCAGGGGAAGGCGATGTCCCATCACACCTCTGCTGCTGCCACTGCCTGCAGCGTAAACCTCAGCCAGCCCTGTTACCTGAGCCCTGGGCTGGCCCTGGGTGGCTGGGCAGCTGCCATTCGAGGTTTGCCTGCACCTTGTGCTGGCCCTGGGCAGCTGGGCAACTGCCATCCAAGGCTTGTCTGCGCCTCGGCTGGCCCTGCTTGCCTGTGCCTCAGTCAGTGAGGGGTGCAGGAGGACCTGAGGCCCCCAGTGAGGCTGAGGGGACTGGACGCCGCCATCTTGTGGCTGTGGGCACCACCATCTTGTAAGGGTGTAATGGTCAATTGGTATATTCCCTCTTTATTATATAGGAAGGATGGTCTATATACACTGATTTCGAGTCATAATAAAAAGTATATGGTTAGCCCTTAACCCATTTGACTCAGTGGATAGAGCGTTGGCCTGCAGACTGAAGGGTCCCAGGTTCAATTCCAGTCAAGGGCATGTACCTTGGTTGTGGGCACATCCCCGGTGGGGAGCATGCAGGAAGCAGGAATCAATGTTTCTCTCTCATCGATGTTTCTAACTCTCTATCCCTCTCTCTCCCTCTCTGTAAAAAATCAATTTAAAAAGTATATATTTTTTAAAAAGTATATGGTTAACAGAAAATGAATTTGAATTTTTATTTTATTTTTTTAATCTTTGTTGTTCAGATTATTACAGTTGTTCCTCTTTTTTCCTGAATTTTTATTTTAATTACAAAACAGAAGAAAACCACATTAGAGAAAATTTGGAAAATCTAGAGGAATGAAACAACTATAATGCCTCTACTTAAACAACTGTCATGATAATTTTGTACTGCCTGCCAATCTTTTTTCCCTTGAATATTTTACATGATTGTTGATTAAGCCTACCTATAATTTTGCTTTTACTTTTTCATCTATGAGTATTTCTCACTATTCCCAATCAATGTTAACTATCCGCTGGTGTCCTTCCATTCCTTTATCTTCATATAATCACATACAAACATATATACAGAACAAAAACTAAAAGAATTTTCCTTAAAAACAGGAACAAGATAAGGATGTCTGCTTTCACCACTCATATTCAATATAGTACTGGAAGTCCTAGCCACAGCAATCAGACAAGAAGAAGAGATAAAAGGCATCCAAATTGGAAAGGAGAAAAGTAAAACTGTCATTATTCACAGATGACATGATATACATAGAAAACCTTAAAGCCCTAGCCGATTTGGCTGTGGTTAGAGCATCAACCTGCAGACTAAAGGGTTCCAGTTTCAATTCCGATCAAGGGCACATGCCCGGGTTGGGGGCTCAATCCCCAGTAGGGGGTGTGCAGAAGGCAGGCTATCAATTCTCCTTCATCATTGATGTTTCTCTCTCTCTCTCCCTCTCTCTTCCTCTCTGAAATCCTTCTCCTCCTCCTCCTCCTCTTCTTACTGATTTCAGAGAGGAAGAGAAAAGGAGAGAAGGAGGAGTAGGAGGAAATAATTTTTTTTTTTAAAGAGAGAGAGAAGCTGGAGAAGGAGGAGGAGTACACCGCATATACCATGTCATTAAAATGTCTATACTACCCAAAGCAATCTACAGATTCAACGCAAACCCTATTAAAATGGCATACTTCAAAGAGTTAGAACAAATACTCCAAAAATTTGTATGGAGCCATAAAAGACCCCAAACTGCAGCAATCTTGAGAAAGAAGAACAAAGTAGAAGGGATCACAATACTAGATACCAAACTATACTACAAAGCCATAATAACTGAAATAGCCTGGTACTGGCACAAGAGCAGGCATATAAACCAATAGATAAGAACAGAGACCCCAGAAATTGACCCACACCATTATGGTCAATTAATATTTGGCAAAGGAGGCAAGAACGTACAATGGAGTAAAGATAGCCTCTTCAACAAATAGTGCTGGGAAAACTGGACAGACACATGCAAAAAGACGAAACTAGACCATCAATTTACACCACACACAAAAATAAACTCAAGGTGGATAAAAGACTTAATGTGAGGCATGAAACCATAAAAATCTTAGCGGAGAACATAGGCAGTACAATCTCAGACATCTCATACAGCAATATGTTTATGGATACATCTAGAGCAAATGACACTAAGGAGAAAATAAACAAATGGAACAACATCAAAGTAAAAAGCTTCTACACAGCAAAAGAAACCACCAAATTGAAGGGAACCCACTGAATGGGAGAACATATTTGCCAATGACACTTCCGATAAGGTGTTAATATCCAAAATATATAATGTCTCATGCAACTCAACAAAAAGAAGACAATCCAATTTAAAAATGGGCAGAAGACCTGAACAGACATTTCTCCAAAACAACACACAAATGGCCAAAAGACATATGAAAAAATGCTCAGTCACTAATGATCAGAGTAAAGCAAATTAAAACCACAATGAGATAGCACCTCCCACCTGTCAGAATGGCTATCATCAAAATGGTGAGGAGGTGGAGAAAAGGAACACTAATTCACTGCTGGTGGGAACGCAGATTGGTGCAGCCGCTATAGAAAACAGTATGGGGTTTCCTCCAGAAATTAAAAATGGAACTTTCGTTTGACCCAGTGATCCCACAAACCTCAAAATACCAATCACAACGAATATATGCACCCCTGTGTTCATAGCAGCACAATTTATAATAGCTAAGATTTGGAAACAGCCCAAGTGCCCATCAGTAGATGAATGGATAAAAAAGCTGTGGGACATTTGCACTATGCAATACTATGCAGCTGTATAAAAGAGGGATCTCTTACCCTTTGGGACAGCATGGAAAATATGCTAAATGAAATAAGGCAAACTGAGAAAGACAAACATCACATGATCTCACTTATTTGTGGAATCTAATGAACAAAATGAATTGACCAATAAAATAAGATCTGGAGCAGGGAGGCATGGAACAGACTGTTATACCTCAATGTGGGGTTGGGGAAACTAGAAGAGATAAACCAAAGAACTTATATACTTATATGCACAGCCCATAACACAGTAGGGTAGTGAAGACCTGGGGGAATGGGTAGGGGCTGGGAGGAGGGAGGTAAAGGGGTGGAGGGGAATTGAAGATATCTATAATATTATCAACAATAAAAAAATATTTTTTTAAAAAACGGTAATAGAGCATAGCTATGAAAACATTTGGTCCTGGTGCCTTTTTAGAAAAGGTAGACTGATCTTTAAGTTCTTTTCAATTTCTTCAAAGATAATTGATCTCAACCTTTCTAATTAATTTTGTGATTTATATTTTCCTAGGAAACCATATATTTCCTTAAGTTTGTCTACAAATCTGTTAATAGAGCATAATCAGCTCTCCGTGCACTGTACCAAAAATGGTAGAGAGGGAATTGACCTTTACGGAACAGCTGCTGTGTGTCCACTTCATGTTTTATTTATATTGTCACATTTAATTGACTCCATATATTGACCCTGTTTAGTATGTATTGTTATCATTTTATAGATGAAAATGTTGAGACTTAGGAAAATGAGGCAGTAATATGCCCAGGGTCACGGAAAAGAAAAGGCAGAGGGAGACAGAATTGAACTCAGGTCTCTGAGACTTCAGAACTGGCGTTTTTATCACTCCTGGCTTTCTCCATATAGTTGCACAATTATTATACGTAATTAGTGAAAAATAGTGGTTTGAAGAAATTTGTCATTTTTTTCTTCCTTCCCTAATTATTGAATATCAAGACAGTTTTCTGTTTTTCAGTTTTATAATCTGTTTTGAATATTAAAAGATATATAGTTTTTCCCCTCATATTTAAGACATTGTTTCCTTAGACTAGGTTTCCAGATGAGAATTACTTGTTTGAAGAGTATGATCATATTAATAAGTAATATATATTGAAAGGTACATTTTAAAGGGGAGAATAACAAAAGAGCCTTATTACATGATGAAATCCCCTGTGAGATCTTACTTGTAGTCTGCTCTTTATTTTCATGGAAATCCTTCATTCTCTGAGCCCAGTAATTCTTTCCTCTGCCCTTCACAGACCTTCAATAACTGCCTACCTTTGCATAAATAACCATCAGATGTTACCATATTTCTCCCATCAAGTTAATATGGCCCCGATTTCCTCAGCCCTCCTTTGTTTCCAACTCCACAATAGCTGTGCTAGCCTCTAAAAACACCCATCTGGGCCTGGGCAGACCCTTGGGAAAATACTATTACATTCTTAGAAAAAGCCTGTTAGTCTCTAAGTTGTGCCCAATCACTACAATGGTTTTCAGTCTGTACTCTTTAAAGCCCTCAGGCTCTTTTTGAGCTGCCTTGGGAGCTGAGAGAAAGCCACCAAGCTAGAGGAGTTCTGGCCTCCCTCTCTGTCCCACCCAACCAGAGTCTCACTGCTCTTGTTTGTTTCGCATTCTGTAGCTTTTGGGGGAAGATTTCCTTTTAAAATAAGTTTCTGCTGCTTAAAAAGCAAAATTATTGCAATAGAGAAATAGAGGTGTTGAAACAATAACCTAAGAAGTTATAACCAGATTTTTATATAATTAATTCAAATAATAAAGTTAATAGAAACTTAAAGAATATGGGAAAATTTCCTGACCCTCCCCCATGCTGACCTAGAATGTATACCCCACGCACACATACACGGATAAGACCATGGGAGCTTAGGATTGTTATTACTTTCCAATTACTGCTGTGACAGAAAAGGAAAGTCTGGCACTTTGGGGAATTGAAATTAATTGAAAGCAGACTTGAGTTAATTTCCATTTCAGTGTCCTTTATTGAATGGGCCTTGAGTGCACATTTCTAATTTAGTAGAATGAGAACTTTTTACGCTGGGGGGAGGATAATGAGGAAATATTTTCCCCTGAAGCTAATTCATCGGGACAAATCCTGCAAACATTTTCACAGTGTAGTGTCTATAAGTTCCTTATAGTATAGAAAAATGTTTTTAAAAGATACAAAAAGGGCCCTGACCGGTTTGGCTCAGTGAATAGAGTGTTGGCCTGCGGATTGAAGGGTCCCGGGTTCGATTCTGGTCAGGGTTGCGAGCACATCCCCAGTGGGAGGTGTGCAGGAGGCAGCTGATCGGTGTTTCTCTCTCATCAATGTTTCTAGCTCTTTATCATTCTCACTTCCTCTCTGTAAAAAAATCAATAAAAAAATATTTTTTTTTAAAGTACAAAAAAGGTTGTTGTTTTTATACTAAAAGTGACATATATTTCATGAAATAGCTTATTTCATGACCTTGCTTATACCTGTGCTATAGTTTTCAAAGTACACTTGTATACATTGCATCACCTGTTCACTGCAGCTGTGCTTCCCAGTGAGCAGGGCATGTCACCATTCACTTTATATGGAAGGAAACTGTAGTTTGAACAATGATTTATCCAGTTACATAGCAAGTTACATAGCAAGTAAGACCATTATTTTTTTATTATTCTATTTATTTAAATAAATTGCTTCATGTCATAGGACTCCAAAGCACCATCACATAAGGAACCACTTTTGTTGTCATTAAAAATATATCAATTCCTAGCCCTAGCTGGTTTGGCTCAGTGGATAGAGTGTCAGCCTATGGATTGAAGGGTCCTGGCTTTGAGTCTGGCCAAGGGCACATTGCCAGGTTGCAGGCTTGATCCCCAGTAGGGGGTGTGCAGGAGGCAGCCAATCAGTGATTCTGTCTCATCATTGGTATTCCTACATCTCCCTCTCCCTTCCTCTCTGAAATAAATATCCTATATAATAAAAGCCTAATATGCTAAGTGTCCAGTCATCCGTCAGCCATTCAACCAATCAAAGCATAATATGCTAATGATATTCTAAGGCCACTCAACCACTCGCTATGATGTACACTGACCACCAAGGGGCAGACAGTCCACCAGTTGCTACGACATGCACTGACCACCAAGAGGTAGACGCTGTAACTGGTAGGTTAGCTTGCTGCTTGGGTCCGGCTGATTGGGACTGAACCAGATGGGCCAGACATGCCCTGGAGCTTCCCACAGTCCCTCCCTTGCTGGCCAACCTCCTGTGTCCCTCCCCAGCCCCAATCATGCACTGGTGGGGTCACTTAGCCTGGCCTGTACTCTCACGCAATCTGGGACCCCCCATTGGGGGATGTCAGAGAGCCAGTTTCAGCCCCACTGGTGCACAAATTCGTGCACCAGGCCTTGTGTGTGTGTGTGTGTGTGTGTGTGTGTGTGTGTGTGTGTGTTCATGTGTTGGCTCTGATAGCTATTTGAAAAAAACAAGTTAAGTGAATTGATAAAATGAGAAAAACTCTGGCAAGTCTAAGGAGAGAGGGATATTGAGAGGAAGAGAAAGAGCACAAAATTATACAAAAAAAGAGATATAACCACAAATTCACAGGCTATGAAATTTTACTTTAAAAAATTCTACTCATAACTTATTGCCAATCATTTTTTTTATTCCTTACCTGAGGACATGTTTTTATTTATTTGAGAGAGAGAAGAGAGAGAGAGAGAGATCAGTTGCCTCCTGCACACTCCCCAAGTGGAGTGTATGGGAGGAGCTCCATCCAACTGAGCCACATCAGCCAAGGCTGCCAATAACTTTTTAAAGTTAAATGAAATGGGGGAAAAATTTTAGGGTAACACAAATTGCTGAATTCTGTTTTAAAAACTGGAATTTAACTAGAATAACTGTCTATAGAATATATTGAAAGGGAAGTATCAAATATCTACACCCAAAATAAGAAATAACCCAGGATAATAAAATAGGAAGTTTCTATCAATAGCAATGACTGTATTGTTATTTAACCCATATCTCAGAATAGGTATATGTAAATTTTACTAAATCCATTCTATGAGATTCTGGTACCAAATCTACTCTAAGATAGCCTAAAAATAGAAATATTCTAAAAATCTCAGAAAACACAAATATAATACTATGATCAGTAGAGTTTTAGAATATAAAAATGGCTCAATACTTATAAATTTATTAATATAATTCCTTAATCAGCATAATGCAGGAAAACATAAAGCACAGTGTGACACTTAGCATCAATATGATAAGGAGATAAATTTCACAATACATAGGCATGTATGTAAGTGTTTAAGGACACCTCAATGATAATGTAACTTTTTATACCCACTTCCAAATAAATGTACAATCAAATCACCCTTGAATACACAACAATTTGAAAGTGGCAAAGGCAATAAAGAATGAAATAAGGTTTATGCCATGGGACATCCTACCAGCAGTTGCCAACCAGTGGTCCATAAGGTCCGAAAGGCTGGTGACTGCTGTTTTAAGGAAACCTTTGGAGCAGCGGTCGTCAATCGGTGGTCCAAGGACCACTGGTGGTCTGTGAGGTCTGAAAGGTTGGCAACCACTGTAAACAATAAGTACTCTTAATTTGAAAATGGACCTTGGTCCTCAGGTCAGCCTCTTCCTTGGCCTTTTCCCAAATATGACTATGGCTAAAAAATGGTTGGCTCCTGCCACTGAACCAGGCCATGAGGCCACCATCCTTAGTTAACTGCCTAAATGCTAGTTCCCTCACCAGACTGTGACCCACTCGGGAGCAGAGAGGTCTTTTATTCATTTTTACATTCCCAGCTCCTAATACCATTCTGGGCATGGGTTCAACAAGTATTTGTGGTAAATAGCCCACGGCCTGTGCACCAATGACAGTGGTCAGCAATGTTCTCTTACCAGTAGAAGTAATTGAATTCTCATTTGATAGACAGCAAAAGAAACACATTTTTTACCATATGTGCTTCACATAAGAAAAAAAAGGAGTGGGAAATATAGAAACAATTTATAGCCTGGAGGTGATTTTTGTTAGGAGGAAAAACACCATCCTATTTTATTGTATCAAGTAAAATTTCACTGGCAGAAATATACCCCCTGCCCTCCACTAGGCTTGAAGACCCAGAGAGAGCAGGATTTCCTAAGGAGTGGTCTCACACCAAATCTAATTATAACTGATGTGCCACCATTGCCAACAACCTGAGTGCCCAGAGCCAGTGAGAAGAGGGCAAAGCACAGAGAGTGGCAGTTCCATAGCTCAGCAGCCAGCATGGTTCTTTATGTCAACAGTAGAGGCCCGATGCACAAAGATTCGTGCAAGAATAGGCCTTCCTTCTCCTGGCTGCCAGCACTGCCTTCACTGTGGCCGGAGCCTCCTTCCACCTTCATGTGCTGCCCAGAGGCCCAGAGCAGGCAGGGTGGAGTAGAATGACTGCGTCATTGCCATGGTGACAATGCAAGCGTCCCAGCCCAGCTGCTAACATCTTTGTCACATCAATTTGCATATTCCCTCCTTAGTGGCTGTGGGCACTGCCATCTTTGTCGCAATGTGATGGTCAATTTGCATATTCCATCTTTATTAGATAGGATATGGAATAACAAAGCTCCCCCTACCTCCACTCCACTGGCATGTTAACTTTTTTTATTACCTAATATCAGTCAGAATAGAGTAATTTGGTTGGGTGCTGTGTCAACATCAATCAAAAAAACACCAGCATGTTATCACACATAAAAAAGCAATCCAATGTCTAGAGAGTATTATAGTTTCAGACCATATTACTTCGAGGGGCTCTTCCGACTTGTTGCATTGATGTGCATACCTAAATGTGTCAGAACCTGATTTGTGAGCCTGAGTGCTTTGTGAGCTATTGGTCTGGTCAGGAAGATGTGCTCAAACTCTCTTCTTATCCTGATATGACTTACTTTAGTTTCAGCCTTTCAAATAGGTTCTCTCCCTGGATTCATCTGAGTGGGAGATAAGAGCCTCTCAAGACACTCTGTGCACAGTGTTGCCCCAATACAAGGTCAAAACCTATTTTCCCCAAAACCTGCCTGTCACTATATTTTCACTAGGTCAGCGCTCAGTAGAAGAGGGAAGACAATGAAAGGCAAGAGAGACTCCCGAGAGACTTGTGAAGGAGAAAAGCCCTGAGCTCCAGAAAAAAGCTCCCTGCACCCCTAAGGTGACCCCAACTTGCAGAGAGGGTACAGCAACATGATAAAATCTTAACTAGTCCTCAGGAAGAGTTCCTCCTGCTATAGCACAGGCAGCTTCAAGACTCACAAGATCTGAATCATGAAGCTGAGTTAGTAGTACTTTGTGAAATAGATCATTAGTCATCAAAGCCTTTTGTAGGTGAGAGGGGAAACCAGGTTACTGCTGTCTCTCCTGGGAGAATTTTTTTTCACAGTTCAGATGAATCCAATTTGGATCTGCCTTTGGCACTTTCAGAAGTGCTAACGAGGAGAAGGGAGTAAAACCCAGTCTTCAGAATTACTGTAATTTCTCACTACCTCCCAGTGAATGAAGACTCTAGGAGTTGGGAATCATAGACAAATCCTGCAAATCTATAAGCTCAATCAGAAGAATAGCCCATGGCCTATGCACCATTGATAGTGTCAGCAATGTTCTCTTACCAGTAAAACAACAGCATTCTCCCTTATAAGTAGTTTACCCAAAGGCCTAGAAATTCTAAATTAGCTGATATGATTCTGTTACAGCTAATGGCTGGACTAGCTGAACCTACTTAATTTGTTCCCCTGTCTCATGGTATTCCAAATAAAACTCTGTAATAGTTAGCCTATATCATATAGACATGTAGGTGATCACAGTTCATGCATCTCATCCAACACTTGCCTCTCTACATTTGTTCCTCCCATCCTCTGTGCCTCAGATGTCTTTCCTTGCCTGATGAAATATTGCTCACCCTTCAAGGCTCAGTTCAGGCACTTCCTTCTCTATGAAGCCTTCCCTATCCTCCAAGTCATCATTAGTTATCCTTTTCCTACTACATTCTCAACTATACTATTGGTATCTCTCCCTCCTGGGAATTATATGCATGAAAACTTTGAGAACGTTTTATAGTGGAGACTTAACACAAGTTTAAGTTTAATCAAATTCCAAAGATTGTTTAGGGTTAATGCTTTCTTTCCTTAAAGAAAACAATAGGGAGATGACTGAGGTCTGAGGATATAATATATAACATGGTGACTAGAGTTGGTAAGACTACATTGTATAATTAAAATTGAAAGTTCTCTCTTAAGTAGAAATTAAATGTTCTCACGTCTCAAAAATAAAAGTAAATATGTGAGGTGATGGTTGTGTTAATTAACTTGATGGGGGAGGGTCCTTTCACAATGTATATCAAATCATCACATTGCACACTTTAAATATCTTACAACTTCATATGTCAATTATGCTTCAGTACATTTGGAGAAAAAATAAAACAACACAGAACTTTATTTATTCATATTAACATTTTTAATGAGCTAAAAAAGGCAAACAGGAAAAAGTAATGCTGTTGCCCCTAAATTTTAAATTTTGTTTTAATAAAAATTCACTATCTAAACATATAGACTGAGAAACCTAGAGCACTACTACCCATAGGCAAAGACAAAATGCTTCTATGTATTAATTTTTTTATGATACATCATACAAAATTGCATATACACTATAGTACAAGTTCAGTCTTAAAAACCTTTATAGTACCTAATATGTATGATTTTTAAATGAATAATAAATATTATCAAGTAAAATAATATTTACCCTTGAGACTTTATAGTCTTGCCTCAGTTGTAAAGCCAATGTCAAGAAGTGGGTGAGACGAACACTGGATTTTTAGGTATATTAGGTTAAGTACAGCC
Organism: Murina feae; assembly: GCA_004026665.1. NCBI lineage: Eukaryota > Metazoa > Chordata > Mammalia > Chiroptera > Vespertilionidae > Murina > Murina feae. The sequence goes on from PVJC01004341.1 coordinate 44,516, forward strand.
AAATAAAAATGAACCAGCTATGACATTATTCGTATGCCTTACTTTAAACTACATCATTTTAAAACCTAATTTACAAAAATAATTATAAAAGCAATGCCTGCTCAGTGTAGAAATATTGAGGACCTGACCCATTTTCCCCTCTTCCTCCTTCCTATTCTTTGGAGGGGGAATAGTCACTGGGAAACCACAAAATCCATCAGAAGTTACTGGAGGACAGCAGAGGACATGGGGTGTGCCGATCAGAAGTGAGTGTTACACCCCGAGTGACTGACACTGGCCTGATGGTGCATGGGACACTGCATGGGGTGACAGCTGTGCACCTGAATTTTATCTTACAAAGACAGTTTCAGAGCTTTATTCTCCCAATCTCCTTTGTAAAAGCAGTGACCTTCTAATAGATTCCATCTGATTTTTAGCAACATATCTTTTTAACAACATATTTTGTCAATGATCCTCCAACAAATCTGAATTAAATGGTCTTACCTCTGTTCTGTTTCTTATTCTGTCATCCATACTATAATTTCCACTATCATTTAGTTAGTCTTGCATTAATTTTAGACTTCTTACCTACCTATGAAAATCTAGATCAGAACTCTTCAGTGACTCTTAGAATTCAAACATCCTAACACAATAGACCTCTACCTTCATGATCCAGCCTCTATTCAATTCTGCAAACTTGTCTTTAGTCACTCTCATACACATTAGGCTCCTGCCACAAAGAAAGTTCTGTGCTTCCCTGTGCTTCCCTGTCCTTTCTAGCCTTGGGGGTTATGAATATAGATCCTCAGTGGACATCCTTCCCCTACCCTGAGCTAGCTGTCAAACTTCTTGTATACTTCAAGATTCTGTGCAAGTATCACCCTTCCCTGTCTTTTTTGACATGTCTCAGTAAAACCCTTGCTTTTCTGTGCTGCTATAATACCTTGTTCACATTTCTATTTTAGTATTTATGATAAATTATTAGTTTAACAATCTTACTTATACAAGAGAAGGGGTCCATATTGTCTCAGGCTTCCTGAATTATAGGCAAAATTTTATGTAGGTTCATTTTCTTCTAGGCAGAAGGTTCAGAGCTTGCATCATACTCTCAGAGGAGCCCATATGCATTCTCTCAACATCAAGGACACTGCACTAGCCTATGAATCCCTAGGAAAAAGAGACTGAGTTCTGTTCTTTCACTCTCTATAGTTAGAGGCCTAATGTTCGCTAAATGAACAATTCCGTTATTATTTTAAAGATAGATGTTTATACTATTAAATATATAGTAAATTCAGCCTCCTCTATGTACTAAATCTGTAAGTAGATAGGAAGGGTGATACTGTAAAGAGTACATTGGACAAAAGGAAAGATATGGAAGAATTTATGCCAAACTACTAACAGTGCTTATGCTTAGAAAGAGGGATGGAGACAGGGGTGGGATGGGCTTTCAAAGTTTGCTTATACTTTTCTATCTTAATCAAACTTGTTTGTTCTACAATGTGTACATTTTAGTTTTGAAACTTAAAAATAATGTTTTAAATTATGGGACTTTTTTCTTAAGTACATGAGACACCTAGCTTCAAATCCTCGCTGTGTTACTTATTTTTGTGATCCTGGGAACCTTATTTAACCTTTAAAAACTTACATTTCGTCAACGGTAAAATGAGGATAATGCTTATCTATCCCACATGGCTATTATGTCACAAAGCCTAGCATCAAGTAGAGACTCAGTAAAAATTGAATGTAAATTGTGTTGTTTCTACAGGGTTTGTATTTTTTTGCAATCCACAAAGACATCCAAAATAAAACTCAATTAAAACATAGTTTGTTATTGTCTCACTAATACTCTGAGTAAGCATTCATTGTCTCAGTATTCTGAGTATGCAGTAAAACTCTGAGGTAACATAGTCAGTTTATAAGGTGGCTATTAGTCCTGACTGCTAATCAATCATGGAATCCCACACTATGTTTACTTACTTGTTTTTAAACAAAGAAGGGTTACAAAATTCTTCAAAGTCATTTAAAATGCTTACACTTTAAGAAAAAAGTACAAGTACTGGTTTAAACTAAGTACAAGTGCACTGGTTTAAACTAAGCTCTCAGTTTGTCTGGGTTCTTATTAGAAACAAGTTCTTTGCAATTTCCACTCACCTCGTGGCCTGCCTCCACCAGTAGACATCACACCATGTTTTGTGAAGGCTTCCTGATTGCTCTAGAGAGTCTATAAAAAATAAAATGCCATTGATAATGACAAGTAGTAGGGGAACCAGAGGCTTAATCGCCTATGTCATTTTTGTCAAGGTCCCTGTCCATTATCCTAAGCAAATCTATGCTTATTCCCAGCTAAGCTTGCTCTTTTTTCCTCTTACCTTTACAGATAACTTTTCTTAAGAGACTCTTTTTTGTGCATAATGCTGGTCTTTGTCCTGAAGGAGTACAAGAAGCAGTGTAAGGCCTGATCTTGGCTCTATTAGTCACTGCTAATTACCACCCAGTATCCATTCCCCCCGTCTCTTTAGTATCCCAGTTTAAAACTTACATTCCCCCTTCCCCTTCATAACTATGTGTATCCACCAGAATAGATTCTCCCCATGAGGTATGAGCAGAAATAATATGAGTGACCTCTGGGAAATCTCCTGCAAAGAGAGAATACATGTTTTTCCGTTTCTCCTTCCTGCTGGCCGAACACCAGTGAGATAGGTGGAGTTGTAGCATCTCTGTGGGTCAAGACATAATACACAAGGATGGCAGAAGGGCAAGCTGGTGGGAACCTCGTCCCTCACACAAGAACCTGCTCCAACAGCTCGGCTGGTTTGGCTTTTTTTTAATAGAGAGAGAGAAATAAACTTATAGCTAATTTAAGCCACTATTATTTTGATTTCTCTATTATATACAGACTAGAGACCCGATGCACAAAATTCATGCAAGAGTAGGCCTCCCTTCCCCTGGCTGCTGGTACCGGCTTCCCTCTGGCACCCAGGACCCAGTCTTCCCTCTGGCTGCTGGCAGACACCTAGGACCTGGGCTTCCCTTGCAGCCCCAGCTTCATCCAGAAGGTCACCTGGAAGGACACCCAGTCTAATTAGCATATTATGCTTTTATTATTATAGGTGACCCCAACCCTATAGGCTGGTACGACAGGACGTTGTCTAGAACCAAGAGCCATTTTTTTATGCTTAAAGCTTCCCTCTTGCTTCCTTTGAGCATGTATGTACTATTTATTAACAATTTTTTCATTCTTCAGAAGCCTCTGGGTCACTCCAGTCCTTGTTTCCATCCTTTCTCCCTTGCATCATTAGTATTTTGGATTTTATACTCATTTGGCCTCCTCAGATAGGAATTTTAACTCCCAGATAGTGGAAAATGGGGCCACTCTATTGGGGAAGAAAAAGGAAGTTCAACTAAAATTAAGCCTTTAGCTTTCATTGTAGATTATAGGAAAAACAGTTCATTTCGATTCAATAGCATTTACTAAGCACACACTATGTAAAGGGTACTGCGTCAGGTGCCAGTACAATTATAAAGATGACACTGATCCTCCTTCAAGTAGGAAATCCAGTGAGAACAATGAGGCACACAAGTGTGATAAACTGGGACAAATGCAATGAGAAATGTATAAGGCGCCTAAAACTGTCAGGGAAAGAGAGAGTCCAGCTGTGGGGATTAGAGAACGTTCCATGGATACAGGGTTTGAGCTGGGCTTTGAACAATGTGTAGAAATGATAAAAAGGGTCAGCAAAGGAGCACAGGGAGGAAATTACAAGGCATTATTTAGAGATCCTAGGAGCATCGAGGTAGAGTACGAGGGAAGGCTAGGCAGGGAGGTTGGGGCCATGAATATCATCTTCGGAGGCTGCTCTGCAGTGGAGAGATGGAGTCACTGGCGGTTTTTAAGCAAGGGAGTAAGTAACTGGATCACATGTCTTCAGTAAGAAGCTGCCTGTTGTGACACTTTAGAAGAAAGACCATCCACAAAGAGGCCAGAGCGTGGGCACCTTTAATAATCTACGTAAAAGGTAACCGTGACCTGAATTAAGGAAGCAGCCATTAGGAAGGAAAGGCTGGTCTTTAGATAGAAGCAGCATGTCAAAGGTCCTGCATGAGGTACATATCTGCTCTCCCAGGAAAGAGGTGTCATTCTCAGATTCAGAGCCTTTGAAATCCTTCTATGTTATATGAACTGGGAAACGAAAAGAAGGCTGACCATGCTGTAACCATGAACTTTTACAATTTTAGCAGAGCCTTAACTTCCCCCACAACCCCCACCCCCGAGATGTCAATCAGGAGAGTACTAAGTAACTGCTAGATGGGGAAAGAGGATTGAAACATATCTAAGCAAAGAAATCCATCCGTCCCTTCTTTCCCATCGTGCATCTTTTGCCCAGGTGTTATGGTAAATAGCAGGTATCTGGGTAGCTTACAAGTCAGGTTCTTCTGCTTTTCTCCAGTTATCCCTTTACCCACCCTTATTCATATTCCTACTCACTCCACACACCTACACACTGCGTAGAAATCCAGTGAAAATTTAAGAAACGGAGGAGACTTTCTAGAGTGCATAAGAATTTTCTAATGTTTGCCTCTTGATGCTCACTAAAACTGTGCCAGCATAACCTGAAGAAACAAAAAAAGAGCTGGCATAGACCCCATATAAAGGCACTGTATTGTCAAATAGTTTTGAGATAAGTATCCCCAAGTACCTCCCCAAAAAATCCCAAACAGCTACTTGCTCATTTTCTGGGGATTATTCTAGAGATTTCCTCAAATAGACACATTTGAACATCTGACCAGCTGCCACTTTCTTTTTATTTTTCTAATTATGTTAGGAAGACTTAAGTGGGTGTTAATACTTACTAACCTCTTTTCTCAATAAGGGCAGAAGCAGACAACAGAATAATCATGAACCTACCAATTAGAAGAGTCCTGTGTAATATCTAGCAATTTGTGGCTTAGTTCACTTTATGTGGAACATTGAAAGCAGCTTACAATAAAATAATGAGGGGTTTTTCCTTTCATGACTCGCAAGGTGATTCCTGGCACTCTTGAAAGCACAAACGATTAATCAAATCATTGGGGACAAGCAGCAGTAATGTGATTGTCAAAACTATGGATATTGGTAATTGTGTTTCATTCTCATGTAAAGTGTGTGTGTGTGTGTGTGTGTGTGTGTGTACTGAGAGGTGATCAATGTGAGAATCAGCATCTTCAACATTGTCCCTGAGAGAAATTATTAACCTAAATATTTTTACATTTTATAAAAATATAGAAACTAAGAAAAATATTTAGCAACTCATACTCCAGTCTTAAAACTCAAAATCAAAGGTTCTTAACTGAGGTCCATAGATTGGATTCAGACCATCTATAAATATGCTGAAATTGCATGGGAAATTTTGTGTAATTTGTATGGAAAATTTTGTGTGATTTTCAGAGGAGGTGGGCTGGTATTCAAAAATTCTTAAAATTATACTTGACTCCCAAAAAGGTTAGGAACTACTGCCATTAAAGAAAAAGAAGAGAGAGACCTAACTGGTTTGGCTCAATGGATAGAGCGTCAGCCAGAGGACTCAAGGGTCCCAGGTTCTATTCCGGTCAAGGGCATGTACCTTAGTTGCAGGCACATAGCCAGTAGGGAGTGTGCAGGAGGCAGCTGATCGATGTTTCTCTCATCGATGTTTCTGACTCTATCCCTCTCCCTTCCTCTCTGTAAGAAATCAATAAAATATTTTTTAAAAGAAAAAGAATGAAGAGGGAGAAACAAATGTATATGAAATTTGTGCAAGGCACTTATCTGTAAACCTTTATATTTGTATTAAAAGTTAACAATATTTTGATCATCTTCCTTTCAAAAGCCTCTGAGGTTTCAGACTGGTTCAAATTGCATTTTCAGAACCCAGGGTATTGATAAAGATTAGCTGTTAATTAAATTCATGGAAACTTTAGAATAAACATGACAAAAAGTTATTTCTCTAGAATAAATTTTTTCATTTATGGTAAACCCCACAGCAGTGCCTTCAATGAAATGGCTATGTCATTTGCAGCAATATAATCTTGTATTTAAAGGAGCTATTAACAAAGACAAAAGGGTGATAAAAAAATTTCTATATTTTCAGAATACTATTGTTTTAGCATATAAAACCCATATAATTCCTATACTATTATGGAATACTTTTCTCACTTAAGAATAGAAACCTTTCAAGTGAAACCCAATTATTCTCATCATGCTCCCAAAACCCTGCAAAGGGTTTAGAATTAAGATTCGCTAATGTCTCTGTAATTAATCAGCGCACATTTTCTGTGCATAGAGGAGTGAACTCCTTTGCCCCTTTCTGTGTTACAAAAGGCACAAACCAACCTCCCTTCGTTCCTCATCTTTTCATTTTTTATTCTTAATCCCCCCAAAAATGTTGGATTTATTTGCTGTGTAAATCAAGAACCCTGTCATTCTTTTTTTTTAATCCTGATTTTTATTAGATTAAATAGACATAGAATTACATTTCAAAAATATAATCAGAACATACATAAAATACAAAAATTTAAAAATTATAAAAACTATTTTTCAGTAAAAGAAAGAACCCTGTCATTCTTTAAGACTGCTCTCAAAATTTAGCTCAGCTTCCATTAAATATGTAAATATGTAAAACTCTTCAGTACCCAAACATCATTCATGATAACCTACAAAAGCAGATTATGACAATTTTACAACTAAGCAAGAAAATGAATGTTTTATAAATTGTTATAACTTTTGAATAAAAAGTTACTTATTTTTAAATTTTATTCTTAATGTCAGCATATTTTGAATCAAAATTACTAAGGATTGATGGAATTTCTTCTGTTATGATACTGTTTCCCCTCTCAATGCCTCTCAAAGCACATAAAAGCACACTTACCCCATGGTGCTTGCTGTGGTTATATCATCCTTGGATCAAGGCTTATCTGGATTCTGAATTAACTTAAAGGTTATAAAAAGAAGCAGTGGAGAGGCTTGACTTCCCAGAAAGGAGACTGTCATATGCTAGCTAGGCTTTTAAATGAGCTAAAACTAGTGTCTCTTCTAATTACATAAGCTCTAGGTCAAATTCTAGCATCAACTAATCAAATAACTGAATGTGTTTAGTTTCAAGAAGTTAAAGAAGGAAAACTGTTTAAGAGGGATGACTTTGGTATCTTAGAAAATTGGAAACTTAAGCATTACAAAGTTATGTATCAATAAAGTTAAAGATTTTAAAAGCAAAATATGTACTTTGCCATTTTAAATAATTCAAAAAAATATTTGGGAAGTTTTAGTTTGCAGTAAAGCAGATATTTTTATATATTCCAAAAGTTTTGAATTTGCATTGTATGTCCTGCACCCAAAAGACATCCTCTTGCCTTATCTTAACCTATCCAGTATTTATGTTGTTCTAAATTCCAGTACAATATATTTAATTCTAAAAGAATACAGTTAATGCTAAGCAATAAATCCAAAAATGTCTAATTTTTAAACTGTATCTTTGAACACTAATAAATAGGGTCTTTAAAAATTAAATATAAAGCTATTATTATAAAAACTAACAAAATACCATTTTTATTTTATTTTGTGAAATATATTTCTTTAAAAATTTTTTAAATTTGTGAGAGATACATCAGTTTGTTGTTCCTGTTATTTATGCATTCATTGGTTGATTCTTATATGTGCCCTGACCAGGGATGGAACCTGAAGCCTTGGTGTATTGGGATGATACTCTAACTGAGCTGTCCAGCTAGGGCTTACAATATATTCAACACAGATTTATAGTTCAACAAAAAATTTTAAAAAAATTTTGGCAATAATATATTGAGAAATAGATATTTTAATAAGCCTTTGAAGAAATATGATACAGAAGTTATGTATTGCATGGACTATTTTTTGCCAGTTTCAGAATAATAGTTTGAGCAAAAAAACAGGTCTTTATTTTAACTTTTTTAAATCTTTATTGTTTAGATTATTACAGTTGTTCCTCTTTTTCCCCCCATAGCTCCCCTCCTCCCAGTTCCCACCCCACCCTCTGTCCTTACCGCCCCCACCCCCCGTCTTCATCCATAGGTGTACGATTATTGTCCAGTCTCTTCACGCATCCCCAACACCCTTTTCCCCCAGAGAATTGTCAGTCCACTCCCTTTCTATGCCTCTGATTCTATTCTATTCACCAGTTTATTCTGTTCATCAGATTATTTATTCACTTGATTTTTAGATTCACTTGTTGATAGATATGTATTTGTTGTTCATAATTTTTATCTTTACTTTTTCTTCTTCCTCTTCTCAAAGGATATCTTTCAGCATTTCATATAATACTGGTTGGGTGATGATGAACTCCTTTAACTTTTTCTTGTCTGTGAAGCTCTTTATCTGACCTTCAATTCTGAATGATAGCTTTGCTGGGTAAAGTAATTTTGACTGCAGGTTCTTGCTATTCATCACTTTGAATATTTCTTGCCACTCCCTCTGGCCTGCAAAGTTTCTATTGAGAAATCAGCTGACAGTCATATAGGTCCCCCCTTGTAGGTAACTAACTGCTTTTCTCTTGCAGCTTTTAAGATTCTCTCCTTGTCTTTTGCTCTTGGCATTTTAATTATGATGTGTCTTGATGTGGTCCTCTTTGGATTCCTTTTGTTTGGGGTTTCTGTGCTTCCTGGACTTGGAAGTCTATTTCTTTTACCAGGTATGGGAAGTTTTCTGTCATTTCTTCAAATATGTTTTCAATATCTTGCTCTCTCTTTTCTTCTGGCACCCCTATAATTCTGATGTTGGTACACTTGAAGTTGTCCCAGAGGCTCCTTACATGTCTTCATATTTTTGGATTCTTTTTTCTTTGGGCTTTTCCAATTGGATGTTTTTTGCTTCTTCGTATTTCAATTCTTTGACTTGATTCTTGCAATTCTCTAGTCTGCTGCTGGATCTCTGTATATTATTCTTTATTTCAGTCAGTGTATGCTTAATTTCTAGCTGGTCCTTTTTTGTATCCTTTAGGGTCTCACTAAATTTATCAGCAGTATCTAGAAAATTCTTGAAAAACCTTATAACCGTGGTTTTTAATATCCAGTCATTTGCTTTCCTCCATTTCTGTCATTTGTGACCTGTTTCTTTGTCTCTGCATTTTGGCTGCTCCTGGGTTGATAGAGTGGCTTTCTGTGTTAGATGATCACTGAGAGGAATTGACCTCCAAGCCACTTGGTTATGAGAGTCAGCTGTGTCTATAGTGGGAGAACTTCTGTGCTGGCAACACCCTTATGGGGCAAGAATTGTTTCAGTGGGGCTTTGGTGCTCACTGTGTCTGCCCCAAGTGTGTCCCTTGTGAATCTGAGGAGTTGTATTTAGGGTGGTCCCACTCTGACCACTGGGCACGCTGGCTCTTCTGTCTCCAAGGAGTTGCTATTTTAGCCTTTGCCTTAGGCTACTCAGCCTTTTATATGCAAAGCCTCTGCAAGCAGCTTGGGGGTGGCAGGGCCTCAGGGAGTCAGCTATGGCTGATTCTCAGCCCTGCGCTAAGAGACACTGGGTCTCTGTGTCCCACAGTAATCGGTGGTAATCGGTAATCGCTGCAAGCAACACCGAGAGAAACCCACTTTGGATTTCCTCCCGGTGCCAGTTAGTCCCACTTCTCTGGGTATGCGTCTGGGTCCCCAGAAACTCACCTGGACCTGGAGTTCAGAGCCGCCAGGTTGGAAAAGAACTGCGTTCTCTGGCACCAGCCCTTTCTCCGAGCCCCCTCGCGTGCCTCTTTACTTCCGTACTTTGCTTCCATACCTCCTCTGAGCTTCAGTCTCTTTCTAGTTGTAGAATTTTCACTCAGCCAGCCTTCCTGTGGTTCTGGGTGGTGTTCGTATTTTCTTTTCGTTGTGATTTTGAAATACTTGTGCACAGCTGCAATTCCAGTGTTTACCTGTGCCGCCATCTTGGTTTTTTCTGCTATTGTAACTTTTAATATGTATCTGTCATGTACTGTTCTGGTAACTGAAAATAATTTTATATAGAAGGTGAAGAAGCTTTCTAGCCATAGAATATGTAAGGACACAAAGATCTTTTTTTTAATATATTTTTTTATTGATTTTTTGCAGAGGAAGGGAGAAGAATAGAGAGTTAGAAACATCGATGAATGAGAAACATCGATCAGCTGCCTCCTGCACACCCCCCACTGGAGATGTACCCACAACCAAGACACATGCCCTTGACTGGAATCAAACCCAGGACCCTTCAGTCCGAAGGCTGACACTATCCACTGAGCCAAACCGGTCAGGCCATTTTTTTAAGAAAATTGAGCTATAATTCACATACCATATGCAAAATTTTCCCTTTTAATGTGAATAATTCAGTGATTTAATATTCACAAGGTTGCACAACTATGACCACTAATTCTAGAACATTTATATCACCCAAAAAAGAAACTCATTCCTCCCTCTCCTGGCAGCCACTAATCTAGACATTTCACGTAACAGCCACACAATATGTGGCCTTTTGTAACTGGATTCTTTCACATAATACAATATTTTCAAGGTTCATTCATGTTGTAGCTTGTATCAGTACTTCATCCCTTTTTATGGCTGAATAACATTCCAATGTATGGATATACCATCTTTGTTTATCCATTTATTATTGGTGAACATTTGGGTTGTTTTCAGTATTGGGCTGTTGTGAATAATGCTGCTATGGATATTCCTGTAAAGTCATTTCTATTGGGTACCTACTTAGGAACTGCTGGTTCACATGATAACTACATGTCTAACTTTTTGAGAAATTGTTTTCCACAGCAGCTGCACCATTTTACATTCCCATTAGCAATGTTTGAAGTTTCCAATTTCTCCACATCCTTGCTAACTTTTATTATCTTTTTAAATATAGCCAATCTATAAACTTGTGGCCAATCTATAAAACTATATATATATTATTTATTTATATACCAGAGGCCCAGTGCATGAAATTCAAGCACTAGTAGGGTCCCTAGCAGCTGCCGGTTGCAGCCTGGGTAGTCCCTCCCTTTCCCCGGCTGGCCCACTCCCTGGTCGAACTTCTGGAAGAACTCTGGTCGAGGGGACAATTTGCATACTATGTTTTTATTACATAGGATATTTATATGAGTTCTTTAACATTCTGAAACCAAACCTTTACCAGATGTGTGATTTCCAAATATTTTTCCCATTCTGTGAACCGTCTTTTCATTTTCTAGATAATTTCCCGTAATACAGACATACTTTTTAAAGATGACAAAATTTAGGCACAGGGGTGGACACTTACTTTGCCAAGATTTGGATAGTTTTGCTGTGTTTATTAAAATGAGAAAACTCTGAACTGAATCACATAATTTGAACTAATTATAAGATAATGAAATTAAAGTTAATAAAAAAAGGCATAAGTGAATGATGATTGTATTGGCAATATTATAATACAGAGGTAGTGTATGAAGTTATTTCATATGACAGATTTGGTTTCCTTACAACTAAATCTTCAATTACTACATTAAACTTTAATGCAGAAAATCTACATGTGGAGCTTTAGTCTCAGGCCTGGAGCAGCTGTGAAATGAAAGGTACCACACCATTCTAGTCCTTGGATATCAGTATATTGTCCTTCACCTTCCACCCTGTAATAGTAAAAAATAAGTTTGTTCATTAATCAAGACTAAGAATTTACAGTCCAGATTTAAGACTATCTAGACTATGACATATTATATACTATGTCTGAAGAATTATAGCTTTCCATTTTGAGACTTTAATTTAAAACCCAGCATCCTGTTTTCATATCCTATGAAAAAAACTATTAATATTACTATTTCGAATAAATGCTGTCATTATATAAAATTTGGTGTACAAGATTTTAGGATATGCTAAGTTTACAAAAAAACCCAAACAATCATTTAAAAAATGAAAAGTTTATATTAGGTCATTTATTTATTCAACAAACATTTACTGACGGTCAATATATTTGGAGTGCTGTGATCCATGCTGGTGTTTCCTTGGACTCTTTGGAGTGATAAAAATGCACTTCACTTAAACAAACAGACCTTTATCCCATGGTCAGGTTTTTTTCCCTTTATTTTTTTAATATGTTTTTATTGGTTTTAGAGAGAAGAAGGGAGATGGATATGGAAACACTGATGAGAAAGAAACATCGATCGACTGCTCAAGCCCACAACTGGGGCATGTGCTGTGACTGGGAATTGAACCTCTGGTTCATAGGTCAATGCTCAACCATTAAGCTACACTGGCTGGGCTGAATGATTTCCTTTTGAAGGCTCATGATGGTCTTAGCGTCTCATAAGATTTTTTTTTCTTCTAAAAAAAATAACCCAAAATTTCTTACTAAATGTTATAAATATATTCTAACAAAATATATTACAAAATAATATTTAACATTAACTAAATACTTAAGCAAACATGCCTGAAAAGAATCTTTTAGAACTATAGTGACCTTTTATTTTAAGCTTACCTATTTTCATTGAAATTTCCAGTGTACTTTGCCCCAGATGGGAATATGTAAGTCCCCAGCCCATGAAACATATTGTCCTTAAAGTGTCCTTCATATACTGCTCCTGAAAAATGTTCCAGTCTTCCAAAACCATTCATCTGTTTGTAACAAAGGAAATGACTCAGGAGCTAACCTTCAGTTTCCCTAGAATATTTGGAAAATGTACACATACATCTATCGTCCACGTATTATTTAATCTATCTTTATGTTACCCTTTATTTCTGTGAGGCCCCTCCTGCCCCCACCTCACCACCAAGTCAACTGTTCCTGATCTGGGGCATTTGAACATCATGGTTGGAACACCATGATGATGATAACCTTCAGTTATCAAAAACCTTAAAGGGCAACTGGTTTAATTACCTAGGAAATAGTACAAAAGTTGTGAAGAACAAAAATTATATTCAAGCAGACTGGGTATACATTCTTGTTTCATCACTTATTAGGTATAAGAAATCTGAACTTGATTTACCTCATTTGCAAAACAGGAGTGCTAATGATTGCTTTGAGGATTAAATGAGAAAATTTTGTAATGAGTTTAGTTTTACTCAATGAATAGAAGATGAGAAAGATGATGATAACTCTCTGCGTAAGTGTAATATTACTCATGGCAATTATTAAACTTAATAGCATCTGCCCCTTGGTGGTCAGTGTGCATCATAGCTACCGGTCAAATGGTCAAATGGTCAGACACTCAGTTAATGGACAGCTGAGTTGTTTCCAGTTTTGGCAGCAATAAATGCTGCTGCTATGGAGATTCATGTAAGTTTTTATACGGATATATGTCTTTATTTTTCTTGGTTAGCCTATATGACCTATTTATTATCTCAGAGGTAAGGTAAAATAAGGAATCTCTGACTTGGCAGAGGAGGAAAAATAAAATAAAGATTGTAAATGAGGAGGGATGAGTGTGGGGGTCAAAAACCTAGCATACTGCCTAGACTTAACATTAGAATTCAGATTTAAAATCTTTTCATCTACATTACTTTATTAAATTGAGTTAATATTCCAATAGTAGTTTTATAAAATGTGAGTCTCATTTTTTCATTCTTAAGCTATTTCATTTTAGTCTGTATAGAAAAAGTAATTGAAATGTGTGCTTACCAGACTTGTCTCCATTTGGAAACATAAAGTTTATCTTATATACTTCTTCATATATATTAAAGACTAGAGGCCTGGTACACGAATTCATGCACTGGTGAGGTCCTTTGGCCTGGCCTGCAGGGATCAGGCCGAAACTGGCAGTCCAACATCCGCCGAGTGGTCCCAGATTGCGAGAGAGCGCAGGCCAAGGGACCCCGCCGATGCAGGAATCTGTGCACCAGGCCTTTAGTATGCATATAAGATCTTTGGTTAATCTCTTCTCTCCCTCCTCCCTACCCGCTTCCCTCTAAGATTCATCAGTCTGTTCCATGTTTCCATGCCAGTGCGTTGAGCGTCTGCCCCTTGGTGGTCAGTGTGCATCATAACTACCAGTCAAACGGTCAGACACTTAGCATATTAGCCTTTTATATATATAGATAGATAACTATTTGGTTTTTTGTTGTATAGTCTACTCATGTTTTTGATTAATGGAGAAATACCTGGAATCACTTAATAGGTTTACTTATCCCTGTCAGTATTCAAACCAACAAAAATACCTTGTCATCTTTCCAGCTTCCTGTATAGACAATCCCATTAGGAGTGATATGAATACCTATTCCATTTCTCTCGACGATTCCAAAAGGTGTTCTTGTACAATCACCATCTAAACAAGAGAGAAATACTGAATATTATAAATGGGAACCCTGTTTGACTAAGTAATAAAGTATTTATTGCCCTAGCCAGTTGGCTCAGTGGATAGAGCATCAGCCTATGGATTGAAGGGTCCTGGGTTTGATTCCAGTCACGGGCATGTACCTTGGTTGCAGGCTCCAGGGCAAGTGCAGGAGGCAAGCAATCAATGTTTCTCTCACGTTGATATTTCTGTCTTTCCCTCTCTCTTCTACTCTCTCTAAAACTCAGTGGAAAAATACCTTCTAGTGAGGATTAAAAAAAAATGTTCAAAAACAAACAGATAAATAATCTTTTTTTTTTAAGTATTTATATTTAAGCCTAATCACAACTGCACATGTGGGTCTCTTTGGCTCCCTAGCACTGAAATAAATGAGAACAGAGATAAGGAGCTTACAAGGACTTATAGTCATTAAGACCCAATGACCAGGAAGACAGAAGGATCCCACAGGTTACCAAGGCATACTGCCTAGACTTAACATTAGAATTCAGATTTAAAATCTTTTCATCTACATTACTTTATTAAATTGAGTTAATATTCCAATAGTAGTTTTATAAAATGTGAGTCTCATTTTTTCACTCTTAAGCTATTTTAGTCTGTATAGAAAAAGTAATTGAAATGTGTGCTTACCATACTTGTCTCCATTTGGAAATATAAAGTTTATCTTATACACTTCTTCAGCTGTTTCAAAAGATTGAGGAAAAGTTACATAAACTTAAATATTTTTTATGTCATAAGACCTATAACAAATACACTTTAAGAACTAATCAAATAGATTCACTTCATATGATCACAAGCATATCATTACTTGACATTCCATTAGTCAGTGTAGGGTCTTGGGGAAATAATTTTGTCTAGATGATCTATCTTTACTTATTTGTTCATTATAACAACTTTATTAAAATATAATTTACAAAACACAAAACATACCCTTTTATACAAATCAATATTGTTAGAATATTCAGAGTTGTGTAGCGATCACAATCTAATTTTAGAATATTTTAATCACCCCAAAAAGAATCATTTATCCATTCTCAGCTATTTTCCATTCCCTTAATTCCCCCACTCCCATGCAACCCCACCCCCTGGCAACCAATAGTCTACTTTCTCTAAGGATTTTCATATTGTGGACATTTCATATATATATGAAATCATACACTATGTAGTCCTTAGCATGTTTTCAAGGTTCAACCATGATATAGCATGCATTAGTATTTCATCTCTTTTTATTGCTGAATAGTCCATATACAGAAATAACAGATTCTGTTTATCATTCATCAGTTAATGGACAGCTGAGTTATTTCCAGTTTTGGCAGCAATAAACAATGCTGCTATGGAGATTCATATAAGTTTTTACACGGACATAGGTTTTTATTTTTCTTGGTTAGCCTATATGACCTATTAATTGTCTCAGAGGTAAGGGAAAGTAAGGAATCTGACTTGGCAGAAGGAGGAAAAAGAAAATAAAGATTGTAAATGAGGAAGGGTGAGTGAGGGGGTGAGCAAAAAGAGTAAGATTGGAATGGGGACCAGGATGAAAAGGAAGAAAAAAACTAAGGGCTGGGGTGAACCTATGCCTCAGAGCACTGGGACATTTAGTGGTCTAAAAACTTAAAAAAGCACATGTCGAAATACAAGACTCAAACTTCTGGGACAACAGAGTCTACTAGGCTGTTACTCAAAGTATGGACCATGCAAGTTTTTTAGGCTCTACCCTATGTTACTGAATCAGAATCTCTATGGGTGAGGCAAGAGAACAGATATTTTTAATTTAAAAATTAATTTAGGTGCCAGTTGAGAAAAGCTAGAGGCTCACACCCTCTGAAGAAACAATAGGTAGAACAGTTTAAAATGCTGTAACATCCTTGAGACAGGAGCTGGTGGTTATGAAAAACAACAAATTAGCAGTCTAGAAAATAAGTAATTGATGAAATAAAACTCCTTTGAAAGGCTGAATAGCAAAGAAACAATTGAAAAGTAAATTAGTGAACTGGTATTCAAGGTTGAAAGTTTTCCCCAGATCTTACCTCCCCCCCCCGCCCCCGCATTCCTCTAGGAGCCCCCACACTCTGGGCCCAGCCCGCCACAGCACGCAGGGCCCTAGTAAGGCAAGGCTAGTGCGCCAGAATCCCCATCACTGTAGCAGGTCGTTGGGGTCCAATTTCTCTTCTCACCCTCGTGTCCAACGCAGTTATTAGCACTTCCTAGCGGGAACTGCAGTGAATGAATAGCCCTTGGAACGCAACCGTTAAACACAGAGCATTTAACTTGATCACACGAGAAACCGAACCGTTTTCAATTGCTCTTCAATGGTTCCATATTCGAAACCTTGTCATGTTCGAGCTAGAAGGACTTAAGAGACGGAGGTCGTCCGGCAGCGCAGAGGAAACTGAAACCCAAAGAGGTGGGCACCACAGCAAACCCGCCGCCGACTCGGAGCTGGAGTCCCCGTCTGCTGACTCTCCGGCCCGGTGCCCTCCGCGCCCCCGCCCCGCCCCGCCCCGCCCCCAGGGAGGACGCTCGGGGAACGTATCCCGCCGGCGGCGGGGCTACCGGGGCTGAGCTCTGCACCAAGGCGAGCTCTAATTCAAGGCGCCCTTCCCGGGCGGCAGCGGGGCCACTCACTTGGCAGAAAGGTGCTGGAGACATTTTCTGGACTCTGCGAGCCCCTCTGAGTCGCCAGCTCCGTGGCGTAGAGGGAACCTAGCGCAGAGCGCGACTCGGTTGCTGGGGCGACCAAGCACCTCTCACCCGGAAGCGAAAGTGCGGGGCCAAGTCTGAGCCAATCAGAAGGCGCCAGGGCTGTGCCGCTGCGACTGGGCCGCGGCCGAGCAGCTCCAGGTGAGACCTGCGAGGTGGCGGGACCCGGCGGGACCCCTCGGCCGGAGCGCCCTCTCCGGACCGCCGCCCGGGAAGCGGCGCAGCGAGCCGGCTGCGGCTGCCCCTCCGCGGCCAAGGGGTGTGTCCGTGTGCGTGGTCCGCGCGTCCGCCTGGTTGTCAGTGTGCAGACCCTCCTACCGCCTGCCTCTCCCGAAGCGTCGGGTGCTAAGGCTCCAGCTGTTGGGCAGGATCCCAGGCCCCGGGGCCGGGCCCAGTGGGGGTCGGCCGCTGAGCGGGCCCCGCCTGCGGGAGAGCTGCCTTCGGGCTCGGGAGGGACCTGGGGATGGATCGGAGGGGTCAGGTTTCATTTCCTGTCTTCTCCACCTCAAGCCAAATGGCTCTGTGGGGGGCGTCGCCCGCTCGGGGAAAGGCTCCAGGTCTGGGTATCTGCACGGAGCTGGCTGGGTGGGGCCAGTCGGAGACTTGCCTGGAAGGGGAGTGTGAGTGTCGGTGTTGAGTGCCCAGCTTAGTGGTTCTGTGCCCGGGAACCAACCTTGGGTGTGAAACAAAGGACACTCTTGGAGCCAAACTGAGGCCCCTGTGTCCACGGTGAAAAAAAAGATAGCTGAACTCGCCCTATGCAAAATGGGTCAGAAGAGTGGAATCTGCCTGCATGGATTATGCAACCTAATTCCTGTTCCCTGGCAAACGGCTGGGCAGAGTCATATTGGATACAGCCCGCAAGTCTAGATGTAGAATTTGAGAGCAGATCTCAGATCAAGTTGTGAAGGTCATACTTTCCGGATTGGTGTGAAACAAGTTGCGGATCACTCTTTAGGAGAGCTTGCTGTGGCTTGGTCTGCGTGGCTAGCCACTCTTCTTTATTTATGTATTTATTTATGTTTCATTGGTTTATCTGAGAGAGAGCGAAACATTGATTTGTTCACTTATTTATGCATTCATTGGTCGGTTGTTGTATGTTCCCTTGATACCATTGTAACTGTTCATTACATCGTTATTAATGATAGAAAGGAGCAATGGGAAGGCCACATATGACAGGCAGGTCATTTGGGCAGCTCCGCCAGGAAGCTACAGCTTCACACTCCCCAGGGCTCCAACGACGGGACGGAAATGGTTGTCCAGAGTGGGTGTGGCCATGCCTGGGCTCTAAGGTTAGGAATGCCTAGTTCCCTAAACGGAGGAGTTCTACTTCTTGCTTCTCCTGGGACTCCTGGGACTCTGGGCTTCGGGGCTCTTTTGCTCCTGCTTCCTTGCATTTGCCCACTGAATAACTGCGGTGATTCCCTAACTGGCCTTCTGGTTTCTCCTCCTCACTACCACCACCCAGTCCTTTTCTTCCTCACATAGCACTCAGTAATTGTTTTAACACGTAAGTCAGTCCTATCCAGCTTTTTCCTCAATGGAAAACTGCCCTCAGGCGAGAATTAACAACAACGCTAAATAAATAAATAACAAAATTCAAAGCAGTGTTTCCAGAGCCGCTTTAAAAAAGAGGCTATCCCCCTAACCGGTTTGGCTCAGTGGATAGAGCATCCGCCTGTGGACTGAAGGGTCCCAGGTTCGATTCCAGACAGGGGCATGTGCCTTGGTTGTGGGCACATCCCCAGTGGGGGGTGTGCAAGAGGCAGCTGATCGATATTTCTCTCTCATCGATGTTTCTAACTATCGCTTTCCCTTCCTGTCTGTAAAAAATCAATAAAATATACTTAAAAATAAAAAAAATAAAAAAGAAGCTGTCTCCATAACTTTGAAAACAAAGAATTATTAAACCTGTCTGGTTTCATGAGGTCTATGTTCCTTTTTTCTCTTGCAGGTGACAATGAGTTCTTCAGTAAGAAGAAAAGGCAAGCCAGGCAAAGGAAGTGGGAAAGGGTCTTCTAGAGGAGGAAGAGGAGGCAGGAGTAACGCTAGTAAATCTCACGGTGGTGGTGGCAGTGGTGGCAATAGAAAGGCCTCAAGTAGAACTTGGGATGATGGCGATGACTTTTGTATCTTCAGTGAATCAAGGTCCTCAGCCAGGTATTATGCTCTCTGAATGTTCAACTATGAAAACAGTGTCAGTTCCTAATGTATGGGACAATAGTTGCTCAGAGAAGGGGGAAGAAAAGCCAAATAATTCTGCTCATGTTAATTGTTCCTCTTATTTTAAAACTTTGCAGTCCCCCTTTTTATAAGATAGTCTGAGTGCAGGATGGCAAATAGCAGCTTTTTCTTTTTGGAAGTTCGTAATGTGAAATTAACTTGAACTTCCACATGACGCTGTGAATTAAGTGTAATATCATTATTGTAATCTATGTTATGAGGAAAGTAAATATTGGAAATAGGAAAAGTAATGACAATTATTTTAAGTATTTCTTTTTTTATTTATTTTTTTAAATATTTATTGTTCAGATTATTACTGTTGTTCCTCTTTTTTTCCCCCAATAGCTCCCCTCCTCCCAGTTCCTATCCCACCCTGTGTTCTTACCCCCCCCCACTGTTCTCATCCATAGGTGTACGATTATTGTCCAGTCTCTTCCTGCACCCCCAACATCCTTCCCCCCCCTCCGAAAATTGTCAGTACACTCCCTTTCTATGCTCTGATTCTATTCTATTCACCAGTTTATTCTGTTCATCAGATTTTTTATTCACTTGATTTTTAGGTTCACTTGTTGATAGATATGTATTTGTCGTTCACAATTTTTATCTTTACTTTTTCTTCTTCTTCCCCTTCTCAAAGGATACCTTTCATCATTTCATATAATACTGGTTGGGTGGTGATGAACTCCTTTAGCTGTTTTTTGTCTGTGAAGCTCTTTATCCAACCCTCAATTCTGAATGATAGCTTTGCTGGGTAAAGTAATCTTGGCTGTAGGTTCTTGCTATTCATCACTTTGAATATTTCTTGCCACTCCCTTCTAACCTGCAAAGTTTCTGTTGAGAAGTTGGTTGACAGATATATGGGTTCCCCTTGTAGGTAACTGACTGCTTTTCTCTTGCTGCTTTTAAAATTCTCTCCTTGTCTTTTGCTC